>JAHDVE020005265.1:0-96435 GCA_022606495.2 Halesus radiatus | reverse complement strand
TTTCATGAATGGATTAACAAAAAATTAAGTAAACGTTTGATATCACTGCGTATTTTCGGGTTTGAACTTCGTTAAAAATTATCGGGTTCATGTCGTAAAATCATATCTTTGGATTCCTAGGTCAATAACAGGGTGACCGACCCCAGTGGACATAAATACAAATACCAAAGTCCAGACTCGGACATCAAGAATGCATACTTTTCGATATTGGCACGTCGACTTTTCTAAGGCCCGGTATTTCAGTATACTGAGGAATGTTATTTTTTTTTGTTTTTATTTACGCCCTAGCGGGCTTTTACATGAATATAATTCAATACAGTTGCGTTGACTATTTGTCGTAGTAACAATCGTAGAGCAAATGTATGGTATTGATTTACAAAGCATCATTCAAATCCGGCTGACATTCTAAACACATCTAGCCGATTTTTTTTTGATTTGGGCAAAATCGGATTTTAGCGTCAAATGACGTCACTGAAATTCTAATCCCGAAGAAAAATAGATATGTAACCAGTGTAATATAGTGAAAAAATAAATAAACATTAGATGGATATTCACTACGGAGTGCCCAAAATTCCATTCCATAGTGAACATTCAAGTGTCAACATTCCCAAAATTAAGCAGTTGATTTGTTTATAGGTGTGTGAGCCTGAAAGTTTATTTTAAAATTGTCGCAGAAAAGTGTATCAATTTTTCTCGTATTTTTTCTCGGTACATATATTTTGGCGATAATTTCAGGGCTGTCAATTTTTTTTTATATGAATACCGCAGAACAGTCCCAACTGCTCCCAACCGTCTGGAACCGGTGAGACTATGGCATTCCTAATTGGGGAATATTGTGAAGCTGAAGGTATTGGGGAGGGGAAGGAGAATGGGGAAGAGGGAGGTGGGGAAATACCTGGCTATTCAGATCCGGTCACCAAACACGACTGAAAGCCATTTCAAGCAACGTTTCAATTCTGAATGGTGGTCGATACTGAGAGTATCTTGCACTCTGGAACGTGCGCAAATATACTATATATTATTTTTAAATGAATTAATTGTGAAACAACACAAATTAATAAAATTTACATGCTCATGCCGGGATTTAAACCCGCGACCATCGGATTCGTAGTCGAAAGTCTTACCCCTTGACCATGGAGGCCGTCAATACCATAATTAATCATTTAGTTTAATAGAACGAGGTCTGAGACAATCCGCATATCGGACAGCGTTATCAAATTTAACTGTTTCATCAGATTCATGTAGTTATTTTTAATTGGTATATTATTAAGGAATTTGTGCTGTACCCTTTCTGTATTATTGGAATGTACTTCGAAAAATGGGGACTAAATAGGCGAATTATCAGTTCGCTTTTCTTGTCAGGGTTCCTACTAGATAGCAACTTGGTGAACGCAAATATCTTAAATATTAAATATCTTTAACTTAAATTAAAAATTTAATAGTGCTTCTCAGTGTACTCGTGTACTCATTTTTAATGCCCTCCCTCATAAATTCAAAAGAGAAAATAATTACAATTCTTTCAAATCACAAATCAAACAATTATTAGATAACTCGAACAGTAACTACAAATTTTAATTTCTTTCGGTGAATTACACAAAATTCTGAATTGTAAATAACGTATGAAAATTAGTAAAAAAAAATTTTTTTTAAGTAAACAACAAAACAAGACATATCCTCTAGAAATTTTAGATCAGGCCT
Organism: Halesus radiatus; assembly: GCA_022606495.2. NCBI lineage: Eukaryota > Metazoa > Arthropoda > Insecta > Trichoptera > Limnephilidae > Halesus > Halesus radiatus. The sequence goes on along the minus strand of JAHDVE020005265.1, from coordinate 94,737 downwards.
TGCGAACTATGACTAAAATTAAAATGTGTTATATTTATCTCGTACGCGTCTTATTGTTACATGCATACTATCGTGTACTTTTGCTCTTCTGTTTTGTAGATAATGCACTTGTAGTAACTATCGTGCAAAACAAAACAAACTGTATCTATATTACATTCTTCATGTATTTTATTTCCGTACTTTTTATTTATTTTATTACCATTACTGTCGCTACATGGCGCTGCTCCCCAACTCAAACACGAGAAATCTTTCACTATTGAGTTGGGTAGTTTTTTTAAAAAATAAAATTATACTTTTGTAATTAGCTTTAAAAAAGACAGAATCTATCGAGCAGAGCTTAAAGGGTAACTGAATTACCGGCCCCGGGTGTATAAACTAAGTTTTATTTGGTACGGAATATAAGAAGGCTCCCATGAAACATTGATAAAATGGGTTTATTCCGACCAAATTTTATTTTATTTGTTGATGTTTATAACCTGCGTGAATCAAAGATGGAGGTTGAGATATCATTAAATTAATTAATCTTTCACTATTCTCGTCTGCTAACACGTCCATTACGGCCGATGGTACACGAAGCTAGACATGGGCGACATTGGTATTTGTTATAATTTATCGCGTAAATTTGACTTACTCCTGCATTGTTATTATATTAGATAGACCGTGGTAAGTATAAGTATTTTTTTAAATTATAAATATATTAAATTATTATATCAAGTAAGGTATACTACACATATGTACACAGAATGGCTTATTTTGTAAACAACTCGATCTTAGCATACACTTTTTGCTTCATTCACTTTCATACAATGTCTCATACATTCTCTTGTTATTCCGACTTCTGACATGACCCGACTCAAGTATTTGATTCACTTGATTGTGCCATGTCTTTCTCGGACGTCCGCCGGCTTCTTCATCCATTCACATTCGTGTCATATATTCTCCTTACACTCCTTTCTTTGTTCATTGGCTCTACATGCCCGAAAAATCTAAGCGTCCCTTTCTTAATCTTACTCATTACGCTTACATCAGCCTTGCATTCTTTTCGAATCTCAACGTGTTTCATATAATCATACATGGTTTTATACACATTCGTCTCAGAGATCTCATTTCTACAGAATTCAGTCTACTTTCATCCTTCCGCTGCCAGTTCCATGCATCACTGCCATACATTAGGGTTGGTATCAGCACTCCATTATGAACTGCTAGCTTCGCTTCTTTGGAAAACTTTATGTTTGCGCGAACCGCGTTCAGTCCACCATTAATGGAGTTTCCTGCATTAAGCCTTCTTTCAATATCCCTATCAATCTTTCCATCTCTCAAAAATTGTACATAACATCAAAATGTTATAGTATTCCTATATATAAGAACTCCTGCAATACAACCTGTACATACCCAAACGAATTACCAGACAGACATCAACATTTTACATATCTACGAGTATATCACGTTCCAACTATACTTTTAATTCCCCAATTCAACGCTTACACAGTCTTGATAACAAGTACTTAAATGATATGGATGTATTTGACAATAATCTAAACTTGGCAAATTTCAAAAGAAGGATGAACGAATTGTTTCTGCCTAGTTTATAAATTATTTGAAAAAGTTTTTGTTTTAAATTTATTAAATATACGCAACTCGGGATTTATTCGCTTCAATGTAACGTCTACCCCGCGTTTTATGTAGGCAAAACGTCGCGTAATGTTAATATCCGGATAAAAGAACACTTAGGAGGTCTCAATAATAATGGGTTCTCCGAATTTTCCAACCACCTCATAAAAACAGACCACACATTTAATAAAAATACAGGCACTAGTTTACTGCTTAAGAATGGAATTGGCATTAGACTTGATAACTTAGAAGCATTAGAAATAAGTAAAGCAAAAACACTAATAGTAGACTCATTAATAATCAAATAAATTTAAATAAAAGCCCAATCCTTAAAATATTCCCACTAAACAAAGCACACGCCATTCCTGCTCAGGTACCTGCTGATCTCCCACCCTTCACTCGCCTGTTTTTATCAATCCATAGCACATGTGTATCTTAGTTCATAGTTTAGTATTATACTGCCCTGAAGAAGCTACAGTAGTACAAAAGTGATGTAAACAAAGTTATTGTTTTTATTTTTTAAATTATAATGTCACATCACCAAGTTACCGCTTCACATGAAAATAGAAATTATTGTTAACTACAACTTTTACATTATTTACTTATTTATTAATAATGTTAATATTGACATTGTGGATATTGTACTATTTTTTTCTGTTACTGTGTATTTTTAACTTTGGTGCAGTTTTTTAATTTTTCTTTTTTCAAGTGTAACTTAACTTTTTTCAAGTGTAATTTAACTTTTGTGCATGTTTCCTATTTCTTGTTTTTCGTATGTGATTTTAAAAATGATGTATCTGTATGTAAAATCCCTCTGGGCATTTAAATAATAAAATAAAAATATAAATATAGATAAACAATCAATCTATTTTATTTGCTCGATTTTGATTTTGTATTTGAATTCGCACCCAAACGTCAAGCGTTAACATTCCATACAATCCTTATTCTTGATCCATCCAGTACGCTACTACAGAAGCGAGAATCTCTTAAAAATAATTTACGATTTCCCTCTAATTAACTCGCCAGTTTTAAAAAAATAGCAACTAGTTCGAATGTTAAATTCCATTAGAATATGATGTAGAAACATGTTTTTCCAGTATGTAGTGTATGTACCACTGTTTTCTGAACACCGTTTGATATTGATGTAAAATCACTTGATCATAGTGCTCTTTTGAAATAACTTTTTTTCCTTTCAACAAACTTAGTATTGCCATTTAAAACCAACCATTTAAACGCATTGCCTTTCATTTTTGTTTATACTTTCTAGATAGACTGTACAAGTAGGTAAAAATTATTATTTATCGAATAACGCTCTTTTAGATATTTTTTTCCAGTGAATAGTATTGTTCTTTAAAAAAAAACCTACTTGCCACTTTTCCTTTGGTCGGCTTCCACTCCAACGCCTAAATATATTCCTGCCGAGGGAAGGGCACATATTAAATTGAAGTGGTTCAAAATAAATCAGTACGTTTACATTATAATTATGACTAGCCACAAAATAAATGCTTTTTACGAGCATGTAAAAACTTTGGTTTCAAATGCCTCCCTGTGGGGTGGTTTTTTTCAAGAATTGAAATAATACGCTATTGGGAAAACGATTCCCATAAGGTTGAAGTGTTTTGTAAGTTCTCTCCACACAGACCACAACAGCACGGCATCAACACAGTTCTTAAAATATCAAAACCTTTTGTTTTAAAAATCCACACGCGCGTGGCTTGGGAATCTAAGCCCAACAAAATAATTACATTTTGTAAGAATTCGTTCACAGTTGTGGCTGTTAGCTGTCAGATTCAAACAGATTTACGTATGGAAAATGTACTATAAGGTCTATTCAAATCTACCAGCACTGCACAGTGTAGAGCAGTACAGTGCAGAAACGGCGCAGACGCAGCACAGACGCGAGTACGGCTGTCAACTGAACTGTCAACTGAGCGTTTGCGTCCGCCACAACATATTTGTGAATTTTTTAATCCTATTCCCACATTTATTATTTTTCTATTACCTATATTCCCTGGCTAAATCAATCAATTTTCGGTTGTAGATCGTCTTGGTTTTAGTAATATCTGCGTCTATTGACGCCAAGTGACTGTGAAGCAAAAATGGCGGTGCTAACGGTGGTGTGTTAAAACTAACTGCGCCTGTGCAGACGTCACCAGCTATCACCAGCAACGTCAAAATATTCTAGCCGACAATCTCGGCCGGTGCTGGCCCGTGCCTGCACGGATACGTTACACTTACGTACGCTGTAATGTGAATGTGCTCATAAACAATGCAAGCAAATAATGTTGTCGTGCCTGTACTATACTGTTCTGCACTGCACGGTGCTGGTGGATGTGAATAGTCCTTATACTCGTCCATTTCCACTTCCTATACCAGGACACGCCAGATTCAGTGAAGAAGTCTAGAATGACGGGGGGAGTTTCCAGGAGAAACAAATAAAGGCTGCTTCCAGTAAAATGCTATTGGAACGTCCTTCCTTCAGTAATCGATGACGCTAATTTTCTCAAGTGAAAATCCTTGATGTTTTAAAATGACGAGTGAAAACGTTGAACGACCGCGAGTGACGTGATCCGGGAACGCTCGCGGTAGGCAACTTTTCTTAGAAGTAAAGTTCTTTAAATATACTGAATAGTCTGAAGTTAGGAATGCCAATAGATCCCGGGTTTCCATTTGGGCGAAGTTTTATAGTATCCATCCGGCAGGGTTGCTGTTGTTCTGGTTTGGGGATAATATCCCGGGTGGTCCTGTCCTGGCTCCCGGTGAACAGACATAGTTTGGGGTGATGCAAGTTGGCAGGAGTAGGTAACACAGTCGTGCAAGGAATGAACGGCGACCTTTGAAAAAAAAACACATTAAAAAAAAACTGTATAGACTGCTTCGTTTTGATGGATTTCTATTGTATATATCAATTTTGACACAAGCCGGCTGTTACGACATTACCTTCATCGATCATAGAGCCATAAATAACACTCGGCTCGGTCTGTCTAGTAAACCAATTACAAGTGTCAGAAGTCAACTGGACCGGATAATTTGACCGACGAGAGGGTCATTCACAAAGCACGCGCCTTATCAAATTTTCGTTTAGTTTCGTAATTGTGTAATCAACATTGCGGTGATAGGAGAATGCACCAGATATCGCAGTCGATTATCGCACACAATTGGGGAACTGCGATTGTCCCAAGGTCAAGCGCACCATCGCATAATCATTACTATTTTTTTTTTTATTGGGGAAAACCAACAGTTATAAAATAATTAACATTTTTGCAGATTATGGTGTTACTTTGTTGCATTAACCGATGAAGTTCCGCCAGGTAAGAATAAAAAAATATATAAAATAGAAAGAGAAAAATAAAAATAAAAACAAAATTTTGGAAGTGAAATTGAAAAAGGAAAGAGACATAACAATACGAATTATCCAGTTTCTTAGAAACATTTGACATGATGGGATCACTTGGGATTAAGTAGAAAAGAGATAAATTAGTTGAGGGTTGAGTTTTTAATTATTCACAATATAAATCACATTCTTACATATTTCTTTAATATCAACGGTATAAACAATCACATCGTCTCATACATTCTCTTCTGTTATTCCGACTTCTGACATTACCCGAATCAAATATTTGATTAATTTGGTCGTGCCATGTCTTCCTCGGACATCTCCGGCTTCTTCTTCCATTCACATTCGCGTCATATATTCTCCTTACACTCCTTTCTTCATACATTCGCTCTACATGCCCGAACCATCTAAGCGCCCCTTTCTTAATCTTACTCATTACGCATACATCAGCCTTGCATTCTTTACGAATCTCAACATTTTTCACAGGATCATACATGGTTTTAACATACATTCGTCTCAGAGATCTCATTTCTAAGGCATTCAGTTTACTTTTATCCTTCCTCTGCCAGTTCCATGCCTCACTGCCATACATCAGGGTTGGTATCAGCACTCCATTGTGGACTTCTAGTTTCGCTTCTTTGGACAACTTTTTGTTTGCGTCAACTGCGTTCAATCCTCCGTTAATGGAGTTTCCTGCATTCACCCTTCTTTCAATATTCCTATCAGTATTTCCATCTCTCGTAAACATACTTCCCAAATGCACAAACTCATCGACCTGCTCCAAGTATACAAGCATAAGAATATAGTACAAATATATATTTTTTAAATAACTATTAAATGTGTCATTAGGTCGTACAATGACACCAGAGAGTATATAAAGAATAAAAGTTCATGAAGGATATAAAATTAAAAGATATGCGTACATATAAAACATGTAGTATACTTAAGTTATATCAATATAGATTGAAAAAATATGACAGTAAACTTTCTGGTAATTACCTTCCATGCAGTTAAATAGATCCGCCACATCTGCGTATCTATTACTAACTTTCAATCTAGGTACAATCGAGTGTTTGTAATGCTCAGTCTTAGTGACTGCAACACTATCTATATCGGGCAGACGGTAAGGACATTCTCAACTAGTTTCAGAGAACATATACGATGTTATAAAAATAAAAACACTTCTTCGAAATTCGCAGAATTTCTCTTAGTAAATAATCACTTCCCGCTAGACAACAACGAGCCTAAACCCTTACATATAGAAAGAAAGGGTTTTAGATTAAATTTACTTCAACAATTCCAAATAAATAAACGAACGAATGATCCTAATGTAACATTAATTAATAAAGTAAGAAAAATTATATATTCACATCTTCTCAGTATGTTCACATTATCAAAACAATATAACACATTTAAATAAATCAAATAAGAAAACATCAGTTAAATACGAAGTAACAAATTATAAATGTGAAAACCTCACAGAATTCACAATTTTAATTGTTTTCTAAATAAATCGGTTTTACCGGTAATAAATCATTATTATTTTTGAAAACCCGGCCAAATTAGAAAGGGTTAGGAGTAAATAAAATCATATAAATAAGTCGTCAAAACGTGGATTAACCGCAGTTCGAAAATGGCATTAAACGTCGGAACAGCTGTCACAATAATAAAAAACCAAAAAATACGCACAGAACTTAACAATAACATTATTAAATTTGATTTACATTACATAAAAAAAAATGAGTTCTGTATTTGTGAAAAATCTTGTAGTCGTTAAGTGAGTTCGATTCTTTATAGTTTTTTTTGCGCAACTGTTTTACAGGTAACTGGGTTAATTAACTCGCCGCTGAACCATTTTGGGAACTTCGCTACTTTGAAGTGCGAAAGTGGTACAAAGTTTTCAATTGCCCTATTAATAATTCAGTAAAATATTTCCAGATTATAATTAATATTATTTTTGTCGTGAAGAAATGACCAGTCTTCATTAGCAAGATATTTTTTCATGTTAGGATAGTCAGTTTGGATAAATTATAAGTAAGGTTAGGCAAAATAGTTGTGTCGCCTGGTGAGTTATTTACCATAATGGTTATGCTTAGAGAGGGGTGGTGGCAGTCCAGGGGGAGGAGTTAATCAACTGATATACTCGTACATATGAATTGAGAGAATACTAAGTTCAACAGTCGATTATTGGTATTGAATACTCGGTGTAGAGAACTAGTCCGTCATATCTATTATTTCGCGAGCATTTTCTAGCAGGCTTAAGTCGTTATAAGAGTTCTTATCCATCCAGTCAATGCTAGGGGTATTATAGTCATCAAATAAAATCGTTCTAGTATCGGGGTAACAATTTTCACAGGTTTTGACGTCATCAATGTGGTTTCTGTAGATTGTGATGTTGGATCCAGGAGGAATGTAGACACATCCCAGTATAATTTTATCTCATTTAGTTTTTAGTAAGAATAATACCTGTTCCACGTCTAGGCGTTTACAAAGTAGTTGAATGGATTGCAATGATTTTATGATGGATATGAGTACTCCTCCTCCTCTGGTTTTTGTACTAGTGGATGGATTTCTGTCAAGGCGATAGGTGTTGCAGGGATGAAAATCCAAGTTCCTAGGAATGAATATCAGGGTCAAGCCAGACTTCGGTAAGAAGAAATGCGTCAATGTTTTGGAGTAATGGAAGAATAGTTTATAATTCTAAGAGTTTGGTGGGTCAGCCTCGGATGTTTTGGCTGTATCCGTTGGATGGGTTTGAGTTTTTTGGAGTTAACTTCACTATTTTCGGCTTGTTGTTGATAAATTTAATCGTTAGCCCTGATCCAAGACGGAATGTGTTAATGGAGTTTGATTCTTTATTGTTATCAATTTTGTTCAGAATATTTGTGATTTGTAAATTGCCATCTTTGATATTTTCAATTTGGTTAAGATTTTGTGCTTTTAGGAGTGTTGATGATTATAACAATACTGAAAAAAACTAATCTTGATGCTGACAATGCTGATAGTTACAGGCCTATATCTAATTTACCCTTTCTTGCCAAATTGCTAGAGAAAATCGTAGCTAAACAATTAGTGGGGTATTTGAACTCTGCTGGTTTGTTTGCGAAAAATCAATCAGCCTATAGACAGTTTCATTCAACAGAGACTGTGCTTTTGCGGATCATTTCAGATCTGATTCTTGGGATGGAAGCAGGTAAAGTGGGTTTAGTGGGCATCCTTGAAATGAGTGCTGCATTCGATACGGTGGATCACAGTTTCCTACTAAATGTGCTCGATACCGAATTTAGCGTTCGGGGTGATGTGCTACAATGGATGACATCTTATCTGTCTGGACGAATAAGCTCAGTAATTTTCAATAAATGTACTTCACTTGAATCTCCAATTGAATTTGGAGTTCCCGAAGGTTCCGTCCTGGGTCCCATTCTCTTTATTTTGTATACAAATCGTCTTGAACGCCTCATTCACTCGGCTGGCTTTGAATCACATGGCTATGCGGATGATCGTATAATTTTCAAGTTTTGTTCTCCGGATGAAAAACACATCTTAAAAAATGAGGTTGTTGACTTTATTTACACAGTATCAAGTTGGATGTCTGTTAATAAACTCAAACTTAACCCAACCAAAACAGAGTTCATTTAGATATCTTCTCCCGGAAGGCAGGACCTTCTTGATTTCAGTCCGATTCAAATTCAGGGCACTGATATCATTCCTTCTAAATAAATTAAATTTCTTGGTTTCACTATCGACAGTTGTCTATCTCTTGAGTCGCAATTCTCAAAGGCGGTAAGTTATGGCTTTTTCCATCTTAGACAGATAAAATCAATCAGTAGATGCCTTCCCTCTGATGCAGCTAAAGCACTAATAAATTATTTTGTTGTCTCACGTATGGACTACTGTAATAGTGCATATGCTGGTATCCCCCAGAAACAACTCAATAGGATCCAGTCTGTCTTCAATGCTGCGGCGAGAATTATATATAGTGAGCCTAAATATTGTCACATAACTCTACTTCTAAGGGATCGCCTTCATTGGCTTCGATGCCCTGAAAGAATAGAATTCAAGATTTGCTTAACAACCTTCAAAGCACTCCACGGAAAGGCACCAGCCTATATATCTGAACTCTGTGTCCGACAAAACCCAGGTGATAGACAGCTTTCTTTGAGGTCAGCAGATTTGAACCCTCTCGGTCAAATAAACCCGTGTACTATGATCGCGCCTTTTGTATATCGGGCCCGGTCATCTGGAATAAGCTTCCCCCAAATATTCAGAATTTAGCAGAGTTCAAACGGGTATTGAAAACAAAATTATTCAAAAAATCCTATCCGTCATAAAACATAAATTCATGTACGTAGAAACAGAATTTCAGGACATTTTTTCTTTTCTTTTACTTTTTCTTTTTCTTTTTCCTTTTCTTTTTCTTTTTCTTTTTCTTTTTCTTTTTCTTTTTCTTTTTCTTTTTCTTTTTCTTTTTCTTTTTCTTTTTCTTTTTCTTTTTCTTTTTCTTTTTCTTTTTCTTTTTCTTTTTCTTTTTCTTTTTCTTTTTCTTTTTCTTTTTCTTTTTCTTTTTCTTTTTCTTTTTCTTTTTCTTTTTTCTTTTTTTTTTCTTTTTTATTTTTAATTTTCTTTTTTCTTTTTCTTTTAATCCTCCATAGCTTATTTAGTTGCAGTTTTCTCTTTGTTATTTAATTCCATTAGTATTCAGTGAAAACCATGTATATAATGTCATATAATTTTCTCTTGTTATTTGTAACTACTATATATTTGATTATTTACACCCTTAGTTTCTAAATTATTATTTTATAATACCTGCTCATGAATATTGTATGTCATAGTATTAATTTGCATATTGTATATATATTATATTAGGTTAGGTTAGTTAGTGTAAAGCGCACTTGAGGTGAACCTTCACAAAACTGCGCTATAGAAATTAACTCTTATTATTATTATTATAAGATTTTTAGCTATGTTTTTTCTCTCTTCAGGTTCGTGGGCCGCTTCACACGTAGCTACTATTGAGTTAAACTCGTAGTTTTGTTTGCTAATAAATGCTTTGTTAGCTGTGAGCGCATCCTCCAGAGCTGCCATCTTTGCAGCCATCTGGGCAATGGTTCCAAGAATAGTGTTGGTTTTGGGAATTATTTTCGCAAATTGATCTTTGTTAAGTTTGCTGCTTGGGTCGGTTATTAGTTCTGTTAAAGCATCAGCCGCGATTCTCGCTAGACTGATATAATATCTCGAGGAGTTAATTTTACTATATTTTATTTTTTATTTATTTTTATTGTTGAAAAAAAATGGAATTAGGATCAGTCTGAATTTAAGGTAGAGTGACTTGAAGTACTTGGTAGACTGCGAATCGATGGTTTGGGATTGATTCGGCATTGCGGTTCGAGACAAAATTCCCGGAATTTAAAGCCCGGCGTTTGTTCATTAGCTGTAGGTAAATAGACCTCAGGTACCTTTCCAGGGATAAGGATGGATCGGTGTTTCCCGCACAAATAGCATGTATCAATACAAAATAAATTAAAAATACGTACGTAGATAGGGTAGAATAAATAAAATAAAAATATTTGTTCAAGAAGCGCGAGGCGACGATCAACAGTCGAATGATGACGTAGTTTATTCAAGAAATGCTCGAACTGTGATGGTGTAAAAATGGATGTCACGTGACCTTTGCCTCCAGTAATCTAAATAACATGTTAGGGCAAGTCTTCAATATTGTGAAGTTTTCAAGATTGTGACAATAATGAAACACATGAAGTAACAAAAATATTTTTAGTATAAAAATTAATTACAATGACAAAATTAAGAGACATATTTGCATGTCTCTTGATACCTTCGAGGTTGATATTGAAAACATCAAGAGAGATATTATTTAGCAGCACCATACCACATGTCATGCTGTGCTGAGCCAACACGTCTGTTCTGCCATGTGGTATAAATAGCAGATCGTGGTGCCGCCCCTTGCAGTAGTTTTTTTGGTTAGGTTAGTTAGTTAGTTAAGGTTAGGCAGAGAAGATAGATCGCCACATAGATTTGTCTTTGTGCCCACTCTTTGTCTCACTCACATTCATACGTCGTCTCATACTTACTCTTCTGTTATTCTGACTTTTGACATTACCCTACTCTATTATGTATTTGACTAACTTGATTGTGCCATGTCTTCATCTAGCCTCCCTCACTTCTTCCACCGTTCACTTTCGCGTCAAACATTTTCCTTTCTTCGGTCATCCGCTATATTTACGTTTATCAATTTTCGTGTTTTAATTTCTGTGTCCACCTTTAACTAGACATAACACAGCGCCCTTGAGGTGATTTTTCACAAAGGCGGCGCTATACAAATCACACAATTATTTTTATTATTAAATCATATGCTACACTATCTTCATTATTGGAAAGCTTTGACGTTGTGAAATTAAAACCGCTTTTTTCCTAAAATTTGTACGTCAATGCAACGATTTTTGGATTGTAATGTTATTTCGATTATTAGCAATATCCATGTAACTGTGGAAAAGTGAGATAAGGGGCCATTTCGTTTATCCTATATATTTTTTCTATCTAGTAGAAAACTAGAAAATCCATAAATTTAGAAACATGTTCCACTAACGATAGAAACGTTTGATGTATTATTAATTTGCTAAACGTGGCTTGAAATACGTATTGATGTATTTCATTATTCTATTAATTTATATGAAGAATGAGCTAATGATGAATGTAAATAAGTCCAAAGTCATGGTGTTTGAAAGAGAGAGTACGAAAACAGTATGCAATATAGTTTGTGAATGGTGAATATTTGGAGCAGGTCGATGAGTTTGTGTATTTGGGAAGTATGTTTACGAGAGATGGTAAGACTGATAGGGATATTGAAAGAAGAGTGAATGCAGGAAACTCCATTAACGGAGGACTGAACGCGGTTGGCGCAAACAAAAAGTTGTCCAAGGAACGAAGCTAGCAGTCCACAATGGAGTGCTGATACCAACCTTGATGTATGGCAGTGAGGCATAGAACTGGCAGAGGAAGGATGAAAGTAGACTGAATGCTGTAGAAATGAGATCTCTGAAATGAATATGTAGTAAAACCATGTATGATCGAGTGAAAAATGTTGAGATTCGTAAAGAATGCAAGGCTGATGTAAGCGTAGTGAGCAAGATTAAGAAAGGGACGCTTAGATGGTTTGGGCATGTAGAGCGAATGAACGAAGAAAGGAGTGTAAGAAGAATATATGACGCGAATTTGAATGGAAGAAGAAGCCGGGGACGCCCTAGGAAGACATGGCACGATCAAGTGAATCAAATACTTGAGTCGGGCCATGTCAGAAGTCGGAATAACAGAAGAGAATGTATGAGGCGTTGTATGAATGTGAATGAAGCAAGAAGTGTATGCCAAGATCGAGTTGTTTGGCGGTCCGTCCTCTCTGCCTACCCCTGCGGGAAAACGGCGTGATGGTTAGTTAGTTAGTTTAGTTAATTTATTTTTTCACTACTGTCGCTAGATGGCGGTGCTCCCTAACTCGAACACGAGAAATCTTTCTCCATTGAGTTGGGCACTTTTTGTTAAATAATTTTTTTTTTCTAATTAGCTATTGAGATATATCTGTGCTATTAAATATTTTATATTTATTATATTAAATAAAAAAAAATTAAAATTAAAATATTATTTTTACAATTAATAACATGTACTTTGTTTGCATCGCTGTTTTTGATGAATAAATATCTATTTATTTCAAAAGCAAAGTTCCACTCAAAAAAAGATATTTATTTATTAAAAACAGTGATGTAAATAAAGTACTTCTTACTAATTATATTAATAATGACGCCACAAAACAATTACACATCTATCGTAGAAATTGTTTAATTATTATTTGTTATTGTATTTAATTCACAGACTAAATTAAGTACAATAATAATAGTAATAAACTAAAATACTTGCAGAACTTAATAATAACAATATTAAAATTGTTACTTAACAAAAACATTAATGATGTATTACGTAACGAATTGTGTGTTTGCTGAATCATTATTGTGGATAATAATTGTAATAATTATTGTTTTGCTTTTTCAGATCAATTCCAGGGAACAATTTGCCAATGGTATTCAAACACGCTGAAAAACCTATCAAACAACGAAGCGACATCTTTAATTTGACGAAAACCACACCACCGATGGTAATCTAGACACGGAAAAAAAACAGTGCGTGGACTTAAATTTAACCTCAACAGACGATAATCATTAGTACGAATGGTCAAAGGTGACATTGAAAATAAGTGTTATTTCAAAATAGGAGTGATTCGAGTAAATAAGTGCCGATATGCTGGATAATATGAAGAAGACATTCGGGGGAACATTATTTTCGGTGGCCATGTTGGAAATGGCGCTAGCGTCGCTTTTCATGTTGAATCTGGCGGGCTGTCACTCTTTTCCCGTCTTGTTTTCGCATTCACAAAATGTAAGCGATGATGTTCCCCAATACGTGCCCAGACAGCGGGGACTCGTGATTAATGCAGCGGCCTGTTCGGATATATGTCCAAGTGACCAGACAGTAAGTAGATCTTTTACAAATAAATTATAATACAATTTGAATTTAAAACTGCCCGGTGTTCGATTATTATTCAAATTCCCCGTACATGACATTAAATGTCGCCGAATTAACATGTTGGTGTCACGGTGATCGACTCTTTAAACGTTTTCCGTGACGTTACCCAAATTCAGTCGGCATTTAATACTCGTATAGGCCAATTGACATGAGTTAGAACCGACAATACATGCTTAGCATTGAATGTACTTGTGCATCGGTATACACTTCCATAGGCGATCGACAGCCCTTTGTCTTGTTTACGCCTGCTTATTGTCACTGAAGGAAAAGGGACAGCAAGTTTACGTGGTGGTCATAAAATAAAGAAAGCTTACAAAGTTTCAAATTCATGAGTGTAATAATACTAGTTTTCATCATTTTAAATCTGCATCGTTTAGATTTATTTTATTTATTTATTAATTAATTTTTTGATGCATACATTCCCACAAACAAGGTACAAAAGTTATAAACATTTATTTTTTCAACATTCACTTATATATACATATGAACACATGTACATAAACCTACGTGTAATGTATTTATTTACGTGTAACGAATTTATTTGATTTGTGTCAATTATTCTGACACATTTGGTTTCTTTTACTTTTCATCTCATTCATTAATTCATTGGACTATATAATACATGTATAAAAAATATAGATATGTTTTCCATGCACATAATATTATTTTACATTAATTTCCCTGTATGGTTAGGCACGACGTTCGATAAGTTGAATTATTTAGGTTTTTTTTTTATGAAGTGTTATTTTGTGGTAATCGGTAATGTAGAAATCGTGTTTAATGTCCTTAATTTTAAGACATGACTTTCTCGAGAATGTGCTCACTCAAGGAATGCCGCGATTACTCGATAACCAAAACCCATTTGAATTCAGTCCTGAAGACGATCAAATTAGGTCCAATAAACAAATAAACTGTTCTTTAACCGCCCTACCTTGTAATAGGACAAAGACAGGTTAACTCACCTCGAGGCCAGGCGTGATGGTTAATCTCAGGGTTCCACCAGGATAGCTCAGTTGGTCAGGGCATCACAGCTCTTGTCTCAAGGGGCAGTACATAACCTCAATAATCTCTGTCTCTGGTGAATCTCAAATCGGGCATGTTATTTAAAGGGCAGAGTTAACTACAGTACAGAAAGGAGGGTTTAACATACTGCTTACATGAGTTGGTCAGCGACTGGTGTCACGTTCCTTCATCGTAAAAGTGTGATGTCGAGGGACTCTGGATCTCACACGTACAACATCAGGCAGGTCACAGCGAGTTAATTCACTGGTCACCGACTTTAATAATTATGTTTATGCAAAGACAACGAGTTTACAATTTACTGAAAGCAGGGAAGGCAAGATGACGCCATAACCATGCCGGGCGACCACGTGTGAAAGCACGCTGCACGCACCTTTTGCTTCTAATGCCTAATCTGGAATGCGGGCGGCCACGTCTAGTTCTTCTATATAAATTGTAGCGCACTTCGTTACATAACAACCTTCAGGTAATTTTCTAAAAAATTGGCAAAAAATAATCCCTTTTTTTGGTCTAGATTATGAATACAATGTTAGTCATACTCATGCCTGATAATATTTTGTCAAACAAGCGACCGCACGCTTTCCCTCTCGTTAAAGAACTACTTGTTTAGACTTGATGTCCCGTGTTGTTGGAACGCGCGCGTGGTCATTACGGTTTGTAGTAATGAGATATATTATTTTTTCATGCACGTACGGGATACGGGATAGCGCAAAAGGGTTCAATCAATGTTTGCGTATCATGTACGTTCATAGGCATAGGGCGGTTAATAACAATTAAATAAAACAATGTTTGTCATTCTAAAATACTTTTTATATAACAGATTTCAATAAGAACTCTGAATTGTGAAATAAACTTTTCTTATTAAAGTGTAAAACGAAACACGTTGTGTATATGTTTGTGAGTACCATGTTGGGCCCAACTCCCGTGGGGTATGAAGAGACTTATAAGCTGCCCACGAATAAAAAGGACCAAAACAATAAATTAATCGTACCACCTCACCTACACAAGTGTATTAAAATACTACTAGCATTTTGCCCGTTGCACCCAACGGAGGTGATTCAATTTAATTATTATTCACAAATATCAATTCATTATTTTTTGTATACAAATTGACCACTTGAATTATTTTTCCTCGATATTTCCTAATTCGAATCATAGTTTGACACCTACGATTTAATATTTTCATAAAACATACTATTATTGATTCAAGTTACCCGCTCATTTCAGTCAACTCGATTGAACCAAACCTAAACTTGTGCAACCTAATCTAATCTAACCTAAACACAGGTACCTGACCCAGCCTAACGTAACCTAAGTAAACCAACCTAACCTAATTAAACCAAAATCTTGAGATTATCATGAAATAAAACATAATATTATGTAATGCGTGAAAAGTTTACGTATGTACGAAAAGCTTAAGTAAGTAAGTACTAAAATGACATATGTACGAAAAGCTTAAGTAAGTAAGTACTAAAATGACATATGTACGAAAAGCTTAAGTAACTAAGTACTAAAATGACATCTGTACGAAAAGCTTAAGTAAGTACTAAAATGACATATAACTTTATCAAAATATTTACCCTTACAAACAAGGTAAATATATTAATACTATATTTGTTTTGTTCACCATATTATGTTGAATATAATATAATAGTTGCGTGCAGTCCATAAAGGCTGAAAAGCTGTGCCTACCCTAAGAAAAACATACCTTAAAAATAAATTAGGAGAAATGAAAAGTTGTACGCTCACTTATTCAGTTGACCACAAAAATCAGCGGAAGATGATAATATAATGGCTGTTTTCAAATATTCAATGTACAATTCATATCCCAACTTGAAAAACTACACACAACCTACCTTTGATCGTAGAGCATTGCACCCCTCTGGTATATATGTATTCAAAATTGAAATTAAATATTGTTTCTAGACTCCATAAAGCAATAATTCCAATTTTAAAAATGGCCTACAATAATAATCCTAGCTATAATCTTATGTTTTATGGAAATTGTATTAAAAGTTTTGTTTTACAATCTTTTGGTATTTGTTTTTCAAAATCACTGTTTGAACTAAGTGAAATCGGTGAACTTTATAGAGTCGCAAATGTCTACCTTACTGGAGTGCGAAATATAAGAAAGAGTAGATCAAATGATTTCAAAAACAAATGAGGTTACACAAATCTGGTTCACGCTGTAATCAGCCCTATTGCAGGGCGATATACAGGAAATACTCAGAAGTGCTCAGAGACGTACTTAACTTTAAACTAGTGATTCCGGTTCATATTTGGAGTTAAAAATGTAATTAAAATTTTGGTCTCCATGCTTTTTTTTCAAATACAACCAAAAAAAAGTATTTTCACTAATCACTCAGCCGAGTATATGACCGACCCCCCACCTCGACCCTACCTGTCAAATACCTACTGAACTTTTACATTATTAGGTGAATAAACAAACAAAAAATTAAGTTGTGTCGCCGGAGACCAAATTATATTTCCATTTTTTTACTATAAATAAGGTCAGGAATCGCTGGTTAAAGTTCAGGTGCGTCTAATAACACCATGTATAGATGAACACGAAATGATACGATTTGAAAAATAACTATTAACATTAGATTAAACCCTTTAAAAGAATGTCGACGTTTAAGATACCTACTTTCAAAGATATACCTGCAATGTTTGGGCAGGTGTCGATCTACAGAAATCTATTATGCCTCGACACAAAGAGCTATCCCATTAAAATCTTTTCTTATTCGAATAGGAATTCGACATTGCTCCGTTCCCTTTGCTTTCCGCATACTTGACTCCCCAGATTGTATTTTCTCTAAACAAATATCCTCTTTTCTATCAAGCCTCACCTAAAATAAGGTTATCTTCCATAATGAAATTTTACGTTATTTACAAATTTATCATGTTAATAAGAGTATGCTGAGGATTTTTTATTTATTTATTTTTTTATATGAATACCGCAAAAGAGTCCCGACTGCTCCCAACCGCCTGGAGCCAGTGAGACTATGGCATTCCCAATTGGGGACTGTTGTGAGGCTGAAGGTATTGGGGAGGGGAAGGTAAAGAGGAAGAGGGAGGTGGGGAAATACCTGTCTATTCAGATCTGATCCCCAAACACGGCTAAAAGCCATTTCAAGCAACGTTTCAATTCTGAATGGTGGTCTTTCACCAGGGCGATACTGAGAGTATCTTCCACTCTGGAACGTGCCCACATACAATATATATTATTTTTAAATTAATTAATTGTGAAACAACACAAATTAATTAAATAAAATTTACTGGCGCACGCCGGGATTTGAACCCGCGACCTTCGGATTCGTAGTCGAGAGCCTTACTCCTCGACCATGGAGGATAGAACTTTTTGAAAATATCGAATAGTACCGAAGATACAAGCTGTCAAAATGTTGACATTTTAGGAGAATCTCTCCAGGCAAGGCCGATTATAGTACAAGGGTGTGACGTTACGGTACATAAAATGACTGACGCGGCAGCATGCGGTACTGCCATTCGAATTGTGAATCGCACTGAATATGGTATCGTGACGTCACGGGCATTTTGAGCCGTCGATTTCCCCAAGGTTACTTTGAAAGCTCATAACGTCATCATTTTTGGAGATATCTATAAACTTGTAATGTCGTTATTAACTCCTTAAATTTAATGAAGGGTTATTCAAACTGATAGACTCAATTACGCAAGTTCTACTCGGATAAACGGTCGGTCCGGGAATTTTTATCCTTTACAGAGACATCCAGTTTGCTCAAATTGGTGATACCAATGACAAATGCTCTTTCTAATTAGAGGTTCAATGTTAAAATGAAGACGGAAGGTACACTTCACTACAGTTGGCGACTCAGTTTTACAAAACTCTCGAACACAGAAAACCTTGTGCTGCATAGTAGTCATTTTACTCACAACTGACGCGAAATGGCTGATTGACAACGCGAGCACTGAGCGTATAGCGGTGGAATTCGAAACTGTCGGACCTCCTCTTTCAAGTGCTATGTAGATCATTCATATATAACGCAGGGTTCAGGAAATATATCGGTATGAAATCGAGTCGATCATTTTGAATAAACCTGCACATTTCCATAATAACAGAAAAAAACGAGACAACCTCATTATTTTTAAATTCGGTAAATCCCCTTTCAAAAGCTTTATCCCATTTTTTTTAAATCTACCGCGAAATATTCAACATTTATATTGTTAAATGACATTGAATGTCCGCTATCGTGAATTCTAGGAAATAAATAAATAATTCCTTCGATTAAAGGAAAACATTCGACGCTGAAATAAATACTGGAATGACCTTTATAAAGTGGGAAACATGTCACTCTATGATCAAAGGTGGTTAAGTGAAAAAATTTGAATTAATGGAAAATTTATACAGAAGATATCTTTTGTATAACCTTTATATTTCTTTAGTGTGAATACCGCACAAAAGTCCAAACTTTTTTACGAATCCAGAGGGACTATGGCAACCCCAATTGGGGTACTTATAAGGTTGAAGGTAGTGGGGAAGAAGATGAGAAAGAGGTCCAAATCTAGCCATCAAAGAGAGCCATTCTTTGTTATGTTTTTTTCTACTCTTCTGTACGGCTTGAAAATTTGGAATTGGTTGGGTTGTTTCAACCTCCATCACAATTTGTCCACGATTGGCGCCATTTTTTTTGCATTTGAACTGTTCCTGTTAAGAGTCGGTTCTCGGCCGACTTCACAATTTGATCTAATTTTGATAACCCATTAGTGGCTGATCGAAATTGGGTTTTAATAGCATATTCATGCTGCCATAGTTGACGACTGATCACAATTTAATCATAACCTTAAACGGGCCGAGAATTGATGACTAACCGCAGCCGTTTTTTGGTGAATTACGCAGATCTTTAATTTAATTTCTTAATTTCTTCACTAGTTTGGAGAGCCGTTAACATATTTTTTTACGAAATTGAGATAATAATACAAAGTTAAATATAATATATTCACCTAATGCCTAAAACCTGGAGCCCTCTGATTTACCATTTCTAAAATAGCCTAGTCTAAAATACCTGTAGTCCAGAAATTCTCTAAAGCAAAGTAAAACTTCAAACCTATCTACTAAACAATTTACCAATTGTGACTTTTGAGTTAATAATTTTAATTTCATCATATATTCACGTACTATTAACGCTGAAAACACAATTAGTCCTCTGAGTAACATTAGTCTAAAACATCGGTACTCCAGTAATATTTTAAAGTGATGTAAAATTCTGACCTCTCTACTCAACAATTTTGGAAATGTGGCTTTTAAGTTAATAATGCTAATTTTATCATATATTCAGATTCAATTTTGAAAATACTGGATTTTAGAAATGGTTACCAATTACCATTAATACCATTTCTAAAATAGCCTGGTCTAAAACATTGGTAAGTCCAGTAATATTTAAGAGCTAAATAAAACTTCAAATTCTTCTACTCAACAATTGATGTCAGTGACAGTGAGTAGTCTAATTATAATTTATTCAAAAGATTGGCAACCACTTTGTGGCGTCATTATTAATAAATTAATTAAAAATTACTTTGTAATTTAACCAGTTTAGTAATAAATACATATCGACATCTTTGAGAGAAAAGACAAATTATAAACATAAACAAAAATTGATTAAAGTAGATAAGTAATTAATCAAAAGTGTTATAATAAATTTATATTAGAAATTATTTTATTATTAATATTAATATGAAAACAAATTCAAGGGACAGCTATTTAAAAAATATATATTTTTAATTATATTTAGTTGTTCATTGACACTTCTTCTAATTTCAAAAAATTCAAATTAGTCTAATTGTAAACCATCATTTTAATGTAATTTTATTTTTATCTATTTTTTATTAACATTTTTGATTAATGACTTAACTACTTTAATCAATTTTGGGTTATGTTTATAATATATCTATTTTTACATTATTGTGTTCTATGTTTATCATTTGTATAGATTATATATATAGATATAGACTTGTCATTATTATTTTTAGTATTCTGTATATTCCTGATGAAGAAAACTTCGCTTTCGAAACATGTTGATATGTATATATTAGTAAAGTGGTGGTCACAAAGTAGTGGTGGGCAAAGCGGTTCGGTTTAGTGAGCCGGATCACTAAATCAGCTCTCTGTAAAGACAATCCACATGAAAACTGGACGAAAAAAGTATCGTGTAAGAGCGTCTTAACACCTCGACTCCGGTGATGGGTCTGATTTGACCCAGTGTTTTTTAAATAAAAGATTTTGCCGCAAATATTTCGTTTAGGCTAATTTCCTCTTGTCTATTCTTTTATCAAATATTTACCCACATCTCGTCTCAAAAATGATTAAAATCGGACACGTTTTAAATAAGTTATTAGAATAATTGTGTATAAAAACACGCCAAAACTCTATCTCTTCTCATTTGAATTTGAGCAGCCGACGAAACAGTATATCTCTCGCTCTATCCTTCCGTCTTTGTCTCTCGCAGTCCTTAACACGCAGATGTTGTCAACCATTCGGGCACATTTCTAGTATTGTGATTATATTTTTATAATTATTATTTTTATAAACAATAATTATTAATCTAAAACACTCATCCAAATTGAAAAAACCTTCCGAGCAAAGATAAATGTCGCTGGCAGGACTCGAACCTGCATCCTTCTGATTGCCGGTCAGATGCTCTACCATTGAGCTACGTCGGCTTATCGCAAACCCGCCAAGTTAATCAATATATACTAGTGTTCCATTCAATAATTACTGTTTTTATTATATTTTCACCTGTAAACAACCAACTTTATTAGTATGAGAGGCTTGTAACGGCTAAATCCCTCAAATAGATGGCGTCGAGACAAATTATGTCTACATTTTATTGGTGAAAATTGCTTTGACTTGTCAAATATTTATTAATTGATAAACTAAAGTTCTTAAAAACTTAAGACAAGATTTTTGTGTATAGCGCAAAGGGTAACAATTATTATTTTTATAAACAATAATTATTAATCTAAAACATTCATCCAAATTGAAAAAAACCTTCCGAGCAAAGATAAATGTCGCCGGCAGGACTCGAACCCGCACCCTTCTAATGTCCGGTTAGATGCTCTACCGTTGAGCTACGTCGGCTTAGCTAGTATATATTGATTAACTTGGCGGGTTTGCGATAAGCCGACGTAGCTCAACGGTAGAGCATCTAACCGGACATTAGAAGGGTGCGGGTTCGAGTCCTGCCGGCGACATTTATCTTTGCTCGGAAGATTTTTTCAATTTGGATGAGTGTTTTAGATTAATAATTATTGTTTATAAAAATAATAATTGTTACCCTTTGCGCTATGCACAAAAATCTTGTCTTAAGTTTTTAAGAACTTTAGTTTATCAATTAATATATTTTTATAACTTTGTTTTAATTTTTTTTATTTCGTACCATACTAACGCAATGGCAAGGCAACATTATTTAGCTGATAATGAGATTGAAAAGCTACTTAACAGTGAGATCAGTGATGATGGCGACTTGGAATTTGAAGCATTGGATCCAGAATTTGAAAGTGATCCGGAAGACATATTACTAGAGGAAATATCTGAAAATGAAAATGGAAGTGATAATGCAGTTAGTGTAGGAAATCTGAGTGAATCCGTTGCAGATCAACTTGTCAAATTCCGGATTCCTTTAATTTTTTAATGAAAATTGTTCATTTAAATTTGTTTTGTTGAAAAATAAAAGTTTTAGTATTTTTAACTAAAATGTATGTCATTCAATGGTTTTAATTGTGACAAATAAATGTGTGAGAAAATTAAATACTTAAATAAGAACGCCATTATATAATATTTTCTAATATTTGCATAAGCAATCATCATATAATATGGCTATAAATTTAATTTATTTTCTTTTTACACATCTTTCTATTAGAGGTACAGCCACAAGGAAGAATTAAATAATTGATTTTATTTCTGGTATTTTAAATAATACATGATATACTTGTAAATGCACACCATCGATTTCCCGAAAATGTTAATAAATATAGAACCAAAAATGTTCGCTTCCACTGACTTCCTGGGCCGAGTCCTTACCCCCCTCCCGCACTGCCCTCCTCATTCCCCTGACCGTCGGCAGCGGTTGTCTCAAGACGCGACCGATTTAGTCGTGGTTTTGCTCTCGCGTGGTATGCCCGCGCTGCTGCATATCGAAGAACCGCAACATTTACGGAATACTAATTTCTAAAACATCTATCTTTATACAAGAAACACAAGGGATATGTTATGAGTTTATGAGGAATTACATAATATCATATAAAAGTAAGGATATGAACAAAAAATGCATAAAAAAGCCTTTTATTTTCATCATTTCAGCCGGGTCTATCTGGACCCACCATCGCCGAATGTGTTTTATTTTGAACCTCCGGGTATTACGTGTTAATGACGTCTTTAGGAGGGCCAAGGGAGCGAGGAAGAGGGCATGATGCGGGGGACGCGAACCGTCGTTCAATCGAGCCGGATCACACTACAAAGAGCTGATTTAGTGATCCGGCTCACTAAACCGAGCCGCTTCGCCCACCACCATCACAAAGTAATTTTTAATTAATTTTGTAGTTTAATTGTTTAGTTGACTGTCTCCTCCCTACAGCCCGAGTTGCTTTGTTAATTAGTTCCAATGTATTACGTAATATACCACCTTAATTCGACATTTTAAAGACAAAACGAACAGCCATTCCGCTTATTTGTTTATTCAGGATATTTATGGAACTACTTGGTTATTTAGTTTACATGAAAACCGTTTCACACGAATTGTGTCAATAATAATAATAATAATATTTGGATGATTTGAATAGCGCTGTTTTTGTGAAAAACCACCTCAAGGGCGCTGTATAAATATTTTTTTTCAATACTCTATCTTATCTAACTAAAGACACTATTATTACTACTTATGGTTAACAAATTGCAATCACAGGTACATCGATCTGTAATACCAAAATGTATGTACAATTCATTTGACCCATGAACGTGATGCCACCTTAAAATAAATAGGTTATTAATTTTATGCACAGACATATATATTTCACAGAGCCATACTTACTTGGCAGGTCATTTGAGATTAGTGAAATTTATATACGGTTCTGCACGCAGAGGACATAATATTGCAAAACACATGTCACTGGAGATATTATTTAATCCGGTTATTTATTTTATAAATTATTTATGATCTTGCTTGATTTTAGGAAAGTACATTACGGGGATTTAATTAGAATTTATCTTCCTAAATGTGATTCGTCCCTCGATGAGAAACTGACTGGAGTGTGAAGCTTTGAATAATGTTAGTATAATTTATTAATAATAATAATAATAATTGGATTACTACTGTAGCGCCGTTTTCGTGGGAAAATCACCTCAAAAGCGCTTTACAATTAATTAAATAATATATCACTTGACGTACAACTAAAATGTATTATTAATCGCTTATAAGTAGGACTTATTCTATTGACTTACAACTAAGACTTATGGCTAGGGATTAACTCCCGAGACTTATGATTAGTGACTTACATCTATGGCTTAAAGCTAATGACTTACCAGCTGAAAGCTATAGCTAGTGAAGTGTTTTATTCAAGATTTCATCAATTAAGTTTAGCTCAGACTCCCCATAAATTTTATGATAGAGTAAAAAACCTCTCGTCATATTAATTCCTCGATAAAGAAATGTCGTTATTGTCGAAAGGCTTTAAAATTGCAACCTTTTTTCTTACAGTAAAAAAAAAACATTGAAAGTGCAGTTGAATTTTTTACTGTAAATATAGAAACAGCCCCGGAGTGCAATCCTAAAACATTTATTTCCACAAGTGCCGAAAAAATTTAAAAAGAAATTCCCTAAAATATCTACAAGAATAAATCACCAAACTTATTACCTTATAAAACAAAGAAAAAACTAAATGATGAAGATCTAGTGCTAAAAAAAGCGGACAAGGGAAAAACGGTGATAATTATGAACAAATCGGACTACCATACCAAAATGAAGGATTTCATAAATAGTGAAAATTTTATAATTTTACCTACATACCCAACAAATAAATTTAATGAAATTATCATTAGCGCTTTAAAATCATGTAAGTCCAACATATTTAAAAATGATCACCTAGTACCAAAAAACCCCAAAGCACCAAAATTATATGGCTTCCTCAAAATTCATAAAGTAAATACACCTATTAGGCCTGTAGTTTCATCGTGTGATTCCCCAAGTTTTAAGTCATCGTCATTAATGACCGATTTAGTTAATAATTACCATGTGTTTGCCCCAAAATATATAATTATGAACTGATGAACCTTGAAAAGTGTGCATAATATTTATTAAATGTTTTGTTTTTTTAAATTAAAATGTCACATCACCAAGTTACCGCTTCATATGGAAATATAAAATATTTTTCTACCCGAAGCTCCCCAGCCAATACAATAATAATAATAATATTCGGATGATTTTTATAGCGCCGTTTTTGTGAAAAATCACCTCAAGGGCGCTTTACAAATCTTACTTCCTATTCTTACATTGTTCCTATATTAAATCTATGACATTTTATTTTTTTGGACATTATCATTATACATTATTTATAGACCATATAAAGGATGCAGTTAAATTATCAAAACTAAGTTTTCATACATGTTTAATTGAAAAAAAAAATAGAAGCTATCTGTATTTATTCCTTACGATATATTGCAAGACGCTAATACGAATGATAGGAGTTATGTGAAGTTGGGCGGCGGGTGAGGACGGGGGCCGGGGTACTGATCCTTTCTTCCAATCTTCTTTGTCTTTGTTGGTGACGCCCCTGGGCTGCGTAACGGGACGCTCGGTGTTGGTTTGCCCATACGCCAGGTGGCGCTCGTCGGCCGGCTTCGGGATCTGGAAAGACCACATCAGCGTGTCGTCTATTTCTCGCCCCAGCCGGTGGTATCCTTCTCGGGGTCGGACCACAGCAGGCCGCGGAGCAGCCTTCTCGGGCACGTCCGTGGGCCGCATGATGCACCGGATCTGCTCCGTGAACTGGAGGTCAGAACTCAGGTCGCCGTGACAGCAGAAGATCTTCTGGTCAAATGTTTTTATTTCCTATTGCGCCTTTCTCGGTAGCCACGAAATCTAATTTTGCGGATTGCAGTTGTGGTACAGTGTTCAAGGTTATACAGCGATATCTTTGCAGCTTATTAAAGGCTCCAAAATAGCACATTCACCATTAAGTTTGAGTTTGAGTTGTCTAGCTCGTATACGATATTGTTTACAATCACCACAGTTCAAAGAATAACATTGTAAATCATTTACTTTGGGACACTTTTAACAAGCAAAAAGGTCTTTTAATAAGCACATGTGTCGAACGCTTCGACCGACCGATGCTTTTGGGTTAGTTACAAGCATATGTTAACAGGAAGTTGCACAGTCCGAAGAATATTTTTCTTAGATCTTGTTCTTAATTATGTTACATAATACAAATAACATATGAATCAATTTTCTTACCTTTATTGAAATGTTGTCTATATTCTACTTAAGATGATTGTCTATTATAACGCATAGATATTTGATGCTGTTCACACATTCAAGAACATCACAGTTACAGTTATAGATATAATAAATATTACAGGAGTTATGATTTGGATCATGTGTTTTGATTATGTATGATGTACTGGGTTGTCCCGATTTAGTTGAACTGAATCTTGTGTATTTAGTTTTCGATGTACTTAGTGTTAGTAAATAATTATCAAGCCACTGTTTTATAGTTTTATTTCAGTATTAAAGTAAAAATAAAATTGTTAGAAATTAAACTTTTTTTTTTATTTTAAAAACAATTTCTTTAAATTAAATTTATTAATTATCTTTGTTATTATTAAAGATTAATCAAATACTTAATCTACATTTTTTATGTCATCGACTGTATCAACTGCCGTTCGCACAGTTCCATTGGCGGTCTATTCTATGTAGAATAGAACAAAAATAGATTCAACATTGGGCTTCTATTTCTATCCGGCATTCTATAGCGTATAATAGATAAGGTGGGAACGCACCTTAAGCTATAAAATATAACATTATATTTCCAACACCTTAAATTTAAATTTTGAGGAAAAAAGAGCAGCGACTCTATTGATTAAAATATAACTACAATAGGATAAGAGTGATGTAAGAAAATTTTCAATCGTTATTTAGATAATTTATTCCACCAGGCGTGCGAAGACGTGTAAATGTACTCTATCAGATACAAAAAACGTGGCAAATGTGAAATGCAAAGCAGTCCCTAGATTATTTTTAGCGTGCGAAATATCTCAACTTTAAGTAAAAACTTACATAAATAATACAGCAGTTCTGTGTTAAATGTGTTGTTTTATAATGTTTGAGTAATTTTATAAATATCCTTCGCCATCAATAATAATAATAATAACAAAGCATTTATATAGCCCAGTTATGTGTTATTTCACTTCAAGTGCGCAACTAGCCGATATCGAGGAACTTCATGGAGTCCAAGCAAATCTCTACCTTGCTGATTTGCGAAACGTATGAAAAAGTCAATCAAATTCGAATGCTTTGAAAAACAAAATAACTCCGGGCTTCACAAATGCGATTCACGGTGTTATCAACCCCTCCGCAAAGCGAAATGTGGGAGAACGACAGTCAAAATATAACTTTTTTTTAAATAACTCCACTGGTGAAATTAGGAGATTAATATATAGATTAACGAAGTTATTAAACGGCATAATTGCATAAAAACTTTGTGTTTCTGAAATGAGCCATTTATGAAATAAAAGTTTTAATTTTTTTATAATGTGGAAGAAGCGCCCACTTTAACTTTTTTCAGCTAAGTGATTTATTCCATCTAGTCAACCTATCAAATTTGGAAGTCAAACATTTGAACCTAAAATAATTGTTCTAAAATTCATAACTCTACTTTTGTGCAACGGAATTTTAGGTACTTTGCGATAAGAATTTACAACATGCTTCCGGTTAACATAAAAACATCTGATTCACAAAAAATATTCAAACACAATGTAAAAAATTGGATTAAAAGCAATGATAGCGCATTTCCCGGTGCACTCACCCAAATTCGAAATTATTGATTCAACGATTTTCCAAGCATATCTTAATATAAGTGTATATTCATAGGTATTTAAAGATTATAAAATAATTTGCAAAATTACTGCCTCAACACAGGCTAGCCTAGTGAGGCGGGTTATGTGAAACTTCAACTATAAGTTTTATTATATTATTTTCTATTTTACTTTATAAACCATTTTACACTTACATTATTATATTATACATGTCTTTTAGTTACAGTTAAATTTAATTACAATAAAGATATTATTATTATTATTATTGGTATTTACATAATAAGGAACATTTTAGTTATATACCATTAACCTTCTAGAACATTTGCAGACACTACTTAATACTACATACCTATTTTGTTCCGAGAAAAACGGTTTTATTTTTTCTCTGTCAATATTTTTATTCAACAACTTAGAAACTTTATAGATTTTTTTCTGAGAACTGTACGAAAGAACATCCGGTATGTTTTTGTACCTTCAAACAAAACATAATTTTTGGTTGTTTATTCAACATATATTATTATTTACTTCATCAAAAGAATGAAGTAAAATTTGTCAGAGACCTTGAGTATTACCGGATGTTAAAACTAAAGTTTATCCAACATACTAATGAAGTAATCAACAAAGCTAATAAAATGTTAGGATTAATAATTCGCATATCAAAACCTTTTTTGCAACATAAAGACTCTGTACTCTCTTTACACCGCCTATACCCGCTCCCGCTTAGAATACTGCACACTGACCTTGGACACCGCCCTACTAAGCCCACATTGATAAAATCAAAACAATACAAGGAATAAAAATTTAAGCACATAAATTAAATTAACATTTTACGAATTAAACCTTGGAGAGGAATAGCAGGATCCGGAACAGGAGAGGGTCAGAGAGCAAAGTCCAATACAAACAGAAGATCCAGTGAAGAAGCAAGCATGCAGGCGCAAGTAGAGGTGTCAATCCGATGGTGATAAAACACTGATCTGATGACTTTTTTTTTTTTGATTTCTTATTTTCTTATTAGTCAGGAAGTGACGAAACATTTAAAGTTACTGTCTCTAAATTTACAGGTTCTTTATACAAATAGAACGGCGTCTTTGCGCCTCACACTTTTCACCGCATGATGGTAGTTTTAAATAATACCTGACCGTTAATGTCAATTGCGTCTTGTGATTTCTGTAGGGAAAAATCTGTTCATAAAAACCCTACTAAATTGCATGTTCGCATCATCATCGGCAGTTCGAGCAGCATCAGCATCAGCACTTTGGCATAAATACATACGTGTCTGTTTGTGTTGTGTGAGGAAGGGGGAGGGTATCGGCTATGGCCTATTTAATGGGTTCCTCCGCATTCGCCTTTGGAAATAAAAATTATATTATAATATGATGGTTATTTAGTATTGGTGGCAGATGGTAACCGTAAATTTAGAGTTGAGTGGACCGACACTTTCGCGTTTATTCAAAACTTAAATGGCCTTCCGACATGTCTTATTTGTAAGGACAAATTGGCGCATAACAAGAAGTCAAATTTGGAGAGACACTTTACAAATAAACACACTTCATTTAGCACTAAATATCCTGTTGGTAATGCAAGGAAGAAAGCAGTTGAGGAACTCCAGAAGACTCAAGAGACATCAACTTCTGTATTCAACAACCGGATGTAATCTTTCAGTAATGTTAATATGGCAAGTTTTGTTGTTAGTCGAGAGATTGTCAAGAGAGGGAAACAGTACACAGACGGCAAATACATTAAAAGTTGTTTTGTAAAGGCATCCGAAGAACTATTTCGGGATTTTAAGAACAAGGCAGAAATTTAAAAAAAAATAACGAGTTACCGTTGTCTGCCAAAACAATGAAAGATAGAACAATTAAAATGTCTTCGAATATAACCATCCAGCAAATCGAAGATCTAAAATTGGGTTCGGATTTATCAATAGCAGTTGACGAGTCTTGTGACATAAATGATACAGCGTAAGTTTCGCTTTTTGTAAGATTTATTTCTCATACAGGTCCTAAAGAAGAACTTTTAGGATTATTGCCACTCAAAGGTCAGACGCGTGGAGAGGATATCGCAAACGCTGTAATTTAATGTATGGATAAACATCAAATTTCTCTCGAAAAAATTGTGTCGATTTCAACAGACGTGGCCAAAAGTATGACCGGCCACAGAAAGGGGTTTGTTGCTCTAAAGTTATGGAATTGGTGATTACGATTGTTAACTCCATTTTAGCTAAAGCTCTTAATCATCGCCAATTCAAAGAATTTTTACTTGAAATGGAGAGTGAGTACGGTGATCTTCGGCTTCATAACAAGGTACGTTGGTTATCAAGGGGGAACGTTTTAAAGCGTTTCGAATCGCTGTTTCCAGAAATCAAAACATTTCTCCTTGAGAAGGGTGTTAACTATCCAGAACTAACAGACGAAAAGTGGATTCAAAACTTTTATTTCATGGTAGACGTTACGTCTCATCTAAATCAGCTTAATCATAAACTACAAGGGAAAGGAAATACAATTTTTTCGATGTTAGAAGAAGTCGTTTCATTCGAAAATTTTATCCCTCTTTGCTCAAGATTTTGCAAAGGAAACATTATTTCACTTTCCGAGTCTGCTGAAACATCGCCAAGAAAACAATTCTTTCATTGACAAGCAATACTTCAAAACAACCATTTTAAATATGAGGGCAGCATTTCTCGGCAGGTTTCTGGAATTTAAAAACAGCAGAGTGACCTTACCATTCGTCAAACATCCTCTTAATGCTTCGATAACAGATTAAAATTTTTCTCCTTTTGGAATTGACGTTGGTAACTTTGAAATACAATTGCTGGATTTAAAAAACAAGGAAATAATGAGCCCTAAATTTGAACGTTTTTGTGTTGATTTAGAAATATTGGAGAAGAACAAATGTGAACTTAGTTCACAACACAAGTGGTCTACCTTGAAAGACCTAGAGAAGGAAGACATGATCATATTCAACGCTTGGAATAGTATTCCCAACTCTTATGACCAGCTGAAAATACTCGCTTTTTCTGTTCTATCCCTTTTCGGTTCTATATATTCATGTGAACAATCTTTTTTAAACGTGAACTTTATCAAGAGACTTTAAACTGAGACGTTATCCATGACAACCTGGAATCGTGTCTAAAATTAAGAACAACAACATACAAACCTGACTTACTCAAACTTTCCAAGGAGATGCAAGGGCAAGGGCATGGTTCGCATTAAGTACTTATTATGATTGTCATTGTCATGATTTAATATATATTATTTTTAATCTGTTTTTTCAATTTTTCTTTGTAGAATATTTTATGTTACTCAAATCTTACAAAACTGGTCAATCAGTTTGATTGTAAGAAATCTCTCATTTTTCCTATTTATTTGTTTGTAATAAAATAATTAAATGTCAACTTAATATTTGAATAGGTAATACATGATAATTACGTAATAGTGTGTTACGTAATGCTTTTGATCATAATGTCCGATAGTAATTATTTTATTTTTAACAATGGTTAACAGATCTATGTATTTGTCCACAATATTATTTGTTTTTCACGGATCTAGGTATTTGTTATAGATCTAGATATTTGTTTTCATGTTCCACGGAGGTAGAATGACCTAACTTTTGTTTTGATTTTTTAATAAAATGTCTCATTATGGATTCTTTAATTATATGTATTATTTTTTTATCAATGAATAAAATGTTTATTAAATATGACATCAAGTTTTATTAAGCGTAGGTACACGTAATTTAATAAAGTGCTGAAATTATAATAAATGTTTGCTAAATCAAAAAAACAGAATTGGCTCTTATTTATTTTTAAATCGTCGTAATGTACATATTTGGTTCTTTGGCAAATAAGTTTGCAGACCTCTGTACTAGATCAAAAAAATCAGGTTATGTCCACTTTGCGCTTTGATTAAACCCTTCTTGCTTCCATGGTAAATTCCAAAAACTACTCATGAAAATTTTCAAAAATTTGTCGGGTTTTCACAATCTTTAATTTTTTTCATAAAAAACCTATTCCAAAAATAACCGATCCTTAAAACATAAAAATAAACACTTATATTTTTGTATTTCATAAAAAACCTATTCCAAAAATAACCGATCCTTAAAACATAAAAATAAACACTTATATTTTTGTATTTCATAAAAAACCTATTCCAAAAATAACCGATCCTTAAAACATAAAAATAAACACTTATATTTTTGTATTTCATAAAAAACCTATTCCAAAAATAACCGATCCTTAAAACATAAAAATAAACACTTATATTTTTGTATTTCATAAAAAACCTATTCCAAAAATAACCGATCCTTAAAACATAAAAATAAACAGTTATATTTTTGTATTTCAAACACACATTATATAACATAAAATGTTTAATAAAACTTTGACTGACCAACTAGGAACAAATCCCATTTTAGGACAGTCAAATTGACATATTTAATTCGTATTAAGTGATATTATACAAATATGGAAGGAAAAAAATTATATCGAAGGTTCCAGTGACAGCAAAGTTACCGAGGCAAAGTAATCGGAGGGGGGGGGGGATATCGACCATCTCTAGCGGACAGTAGACAGTGTACATAAGTACTCTAAAGGAAGGAGAATTCGGATTTAGCTGAATTGATTATGTATCGACCGTATTCAAATCAGCCGCGAGTAACGCGAACAGGACAAGGAACAATAATAATACATTTCCATCCGACGAACATCGTCAATAACAAACGATTCTTTATTCGCGATTTAAATAAGTCGTATTGCAGTGGTCACTTTGGCTGGGAAGGAATTATTCAACGTAAACCGGCGGGAACTATTAATTCGAGCGAGTGGATGAGTTTGTGTATTTAGGAAGCAAGTTTAGGGGAAATGAAAAGGCGGATAAGGATATTGCAAGAATGGTAAATGACCAGTTATGACCCTTTTGAGCAAATCTGGATCGTCGTTGACGTCATTCACTACTAATGCGACGTTGCTTTTGCTCAAAATTTATCAATTTCGGAACAAACTTCGCTCCCACACGTTTCATGCCCAAAACATTCGAGAAAATTGCATGGCATGAGCCGATTGATATGCCAACATCCTCTGCAACTTCCCTAATAGTGATTAGACGATTTTCCAATACCATTTTCTTCACTGTTTCGATGTTTTCTTCGTTTGTTGACGTGGTTGTAACTCCAAGACGCTCATCGTCATTAACATCTTCTCGGCTTTCTGTAAAGCGCTTGTACCACTTATAAACACTTTTTTGAAACAAAGTAGACTCGCCGAATGCCACAGTCAACATTTTAAGTGCGTTGGAGCACTTTATTCCATTTTTAACGCAAAATTTAATACATATTCTTTGATCCATTTTATTCAAAAGTAAAAAAACGAAGAACACACAAAAACGTCACTAAACTTTCCTGTTGTCAAAAACAAACTACTAATCAAAAATGTCTGATAATGCTAACATATGATAAACATATGTGTACCAACATAACAAAAAAAAATCGATAATCGAATGTACACAGCCCGCGAAAATTCAAAACTCACCTTTTCTTTTGAACACACCTCGTATATATTTTACATACATACGAAAATAATGTATGTTTTAACAATGCCGATCGAATACGCCGACGTTCATCGGAACAATGTTTCCATGCAATGAGTAAATTCGACGCATTAAAAGCTAAACAGTTTTAAATCACCGTTTATTTTGAGAAACCGAAACAGATTTGGTTATTTTGAAAAATAAACTGAAACGCCCAACTCTAATATGTATCATGAAATCGCATTTGGGTGTACAGAAATAAATAAATAATAATGAAATAAGAAACGATGGAAATACTACGTAAAGAATAATGCCTACATACACATTATTAATGTTACAAATAGGGCAAACATATGGCCACCTTAATTTACAAATTGCAGTCCATTTTGGCAACTTTATTGGAGAAAAAACTGTTTATTTCAAAGACAGCATTATTTTTTTTTTAATTTCACTACTTTACGTTTATTATAAATGCATGAAATAATTTAAAAAAAGGACAGTAAAATTTAAAATATGGGGAATTCTAAGATTCAAAAGGTATTCAAAGTTACAAATCGCAAATAAATCGATAGTGGAACATTGCAACCCTAGAATAAATATTTTTTAAAACTAATAATACTTTTAAATTTTTTTCAAAATTTATATTTATTTCTTATTATTTCTATTGCGTTTTTTGCTAACTAATAATTATTAAACCGATATGAGGTTATAAGTATTTTTAAAAACGCTTGAGGGTGGCATTCAGAGTCACGTTAGCCTTTCAGAAGCTGGGCGTACTGTACAGGGCCCGTAAATTTTTTAATAGTACACAAATGCTGACCCTGTACAAATCGCAATGAATTTGGCAGCTATCTCTGGTCGGAAGCCTCAAAATACCTTTAAAAATCGTTAATTCAGTAAAAATGGGGGATCCGTTGGAGAGATTCCCCTATCTTGGCAAATGGATTACAATCTTTAGAGCACAGGCGTCAGGTGGGAGAATGCCGTCCTTGTTCTACCGGTATTTCAATAGAAGATGCTCTAAGGAATTATAGCCTTTGATTCCTTCCAAACCGGTGCATAGTCGGGAAACTGTATACGGTTGACACTAAACTTGTCACATGAGAACGGGTCGTGAACGGGCTATGGAACGATTTTCTGACCTATCTATTTCCTCCCCCTTACAACATGGGTCTCTTTAAGACTCATGTTCACTTCTTTCACTCTTCAAAAAGACCCTCCACACAGCATCCTCAAGGATGACATTCGCCCTAACGGAAATTATTTTCCTCGGGATCGATTATTTTCCTCGCATCCTGTGTGGAATTAATGTTTTTAAAAAATCACAATTTGTAAAAAAATGGACCTGAGTAGATTACTTAGTAAGTCGATGGTATGCATTAAGAATTCAAAACCCGAAGAAGGTTTTGTGAAGCGGGGTAAAAAATTTAAATTAGTGGCGACAAATTCGCTTTTGGGATGCTAATTTGTCGTTTGATATTAAAATTTTGAAAGGATCTCATTTCGGCTGCTCTAGTAATATAGGTCGTGCAATTAGACTTCACCCTAAACTTAAACACTTGGGATTGCGTGTATTGATGCATATTGCAGACTTCCAACGAAACTGTCTTTGCGAAGCATCACTGAGAAACAGCATTCTGTATTGCTTATGCCTACGCATTGTTTTAGCAAAAATGAGTACAAACATTGTTCTAATTAGACTACAGGCGGACCTCGGCTTTCGCACATTCGACATTCACACAATTCGCTATTTCGCACATTTTTGAAAAATCTTTTTTTTTTTGGCGATAATGCAAAAATGTTTTTTTTCCGTGCAGTTGTTTCCCTGTCACACTATAAAATGCTTATGAAACAGGTCCGTACAGTGAAAAGTGTTACGTTCTGTTCGCACATATGCATTAACATACGAGCGCGAGCGAGTCCGAACGCATGCGTTTGTATGTACTAATTTGTACACACTCCCG
This sequence comes from Halesus radiatus, assembly GCA_022606495.2. Taxonomy (NCBI): domain Eukaryota; kingdom Metazoa; phylum Arthropoda; class Insecta; order Trichoptera; family Limnephilidae; genus Halesus; species Halesus radiatus. The sequence continues at coordinate 59,637 of JAHDVE020005265.1, read as the reverse complement.
TCTGATCTCGATAGGTTTAGTCTTTCGCCAGCGCACGTACTATTCGCATTGTTCTGCGAGTTTTGTTTCAAATATTTGTACCCGTTTTAACATGACTGAGAAACGAAGAAACTGCAAAAGATATGGATAAAAAAAATCAAGAACCCATAAACTTCATACAATCGAAACGAAGATGGATATAATAAAACGCTCTGAAAATGGAGTCTTATGCTTCAATCGGCCGTTCGTATTATATAAACAGGTCTACGATATGTTCGGTATTAGAGAAAAAATATAAAATTAGAGAATATGTAAAAACAAATAGAAATATATCATCAAAAATTGTTTCCAAAAGGCATGGATGAAATGAAGAAATCTTTGTGTTATTGGATAAAACATCTCTGAGAACTCAATGATTCAAGCTAAGGCTCTTAGTTTGCATAAAGATTGGAAATATTCTAACACAGTGTTTCATTCAAGTAACGACTGGTTTTCAAATTTTAAAACAAGGTATTCTTTACACAATATTAAATTCACTGGAGAATCAGCTGATGCGGATGAAGATGCTGCAAAAGACTTTAGTTCGTCATTGTCCAAAATTATTGAAGATGGAGAATATACCTCTAGTCAAATATTCAATGTAGATGAGACTGGTTTATTTTGGAAGAAGATGCCTAATCGTACATTCTTATCAAAGGACGAATCAGTTACCCCGGTCATAAACCTTCTAAAAACCGATTGACATTGCTTCTTGGTGGAAATTTAGCTGGTGATTTAAAATTTATTTATTTATTTATTCATTTATTTATTCATTAACGTCCCAAAGGGCTTTTACATATTTTAACATTAAAATGATTATGTGTACAGAACTTATAAAAAAAACATGATGCATACATAGTTGGTATATAAGTGTAACATATTTATAATATATATGAAGGTATAATTATGTATAAGTGCATGACACAGAGAAGTTACAAAGGGAAAAGTTTTTAATTTGTAGATACTACTTTTTTTTTATAAAAATAGTAATAGCCTGATCTACATGATACATAATACACAAGTGCATAATATGATACTCGTATAATATGAGTGCATGACATTGTGAAAAAAAATCATTGTTTTTTTATATTTCGGATGATGTAAAACTGTATGAAATTGCATAATACATAATATAGTATATTATACATAGAAAGAAAAAAAGAGGAACAAGTTTTTGGATTGTATATGAGTACAAAGATAATGAATATAAAAAAATAATAATTAAACAATTGCTCTTATGCGATGCTCTTATAATTGTTGCAACATAAAAATATCGTTCAGGTATCTTTTAAACATGGATAAACTTATAGTAAATATATCTATAGCAGAGGTGAATTTATTTCCAAGCATATGTAGACGAGAAATGGGTGCATGCATTTGGTAGTTAGTCCCAGAATTATTGTTACAGAATAACATATTTTGCCGAGTTTGTCGATGAGGTACTTTGAAATTGATTAGTTGCAGGAGTTCACAACAGTCTAATACACAATAAATAATTTTAAATAAAAAAGTTAAGTCTGTTAGTTTTCTTCTGTTTTCTAAAGTATGTATTTTGAGTGTATTTAGCAAGAATGTATAGTTTATGTGTTGTATTGGTATGTGTATTTTGATTTAATAAAACGTAAAAATTTGCGCTGCAGGGGGTCAATATTTTTTATATGAATGATATAGTATGGGGACCACACTATTGAATTGTATTCTAATATGCTGCGCGCTAGTGACAAATTTACGATTTTTATAACTTCCAGCGAATCAAAGTCTTTGATAGTTCTAATTATAAATCCCAATGTCTTCGTACCTTTATTGGTTATTTGTTGTATGTGATTTACAAAATTTAATTGTGTATCAAACAAAACTCCGAGATCACTAATTTCGTTGACTTTTTCCAAGTTTTTGTTATATATAGCGTAGTTAAATGATAACGGGGTTTTGATTCGACAAAATGTCAGTATCAACGTTGAGAAATAAGTTATTAGCGATACACCAATTATGTAATTTATCGATGTTTAACTATAAGATTATGCAGTCGCTAATATTGGATATGTCTTTGTATAGTTTAATATCATCGGCAAAAGGTAGAACTTCTACATCGTCGAAACAAGTTATTATGTCATTAATGAATATTAGGAATAGAATGGGACCGAGATGACTTCCTTGCGGCAGACCACTAGTTGCATTAAGTACCTTAGATTTTAAAGACTTAATTTTGACGAACAAGATTTTGTTAGATAAGTAACTTGAGAACCAATCCAACATGTTGCCTCTCAGTCCTAGTGCATATAATTTACTAAGTAATAATTTATGAGATACTTTATCGAAAGCTTTTGAAAAGTCTGTATAGATACTGTCAACTTGTTTTTTATTCGTGAAGGATTCCGTAATATAGTTTTGGTAAAGTAATAGATTAGTAGTAGTTGATCTTCCACTGACGAACCCGTGTTGTTTTTTATCAATTACTTTGAGTATTGATGGATAAATTAAGTCGAGAACAAGGGATTCAAAAAAATTTGGGAGTGCTGATTGTATACATATAGGACGATAGTTTTTTATGTCTGTGTCATCACCTTTTTTGAAAATTGGGGTAATATAACTAGATTTCCAACGAGTTGGAAAATGTCCAAAAGAAAGTAAATGGTTAAATAATATGGTAAGTGGACTTGATATTGTAGATGCGGATTGTTTAAAAAATATTGGCGGAATGTTATCTGGGCCTGCAGATTTGTTAGGGTCAAGGGAAAGTATTTTATTTAGGCAGGATTCCCGTGTAATGTGGTAGTTCTGTAAATGTAACGTGTTATGATATGTATATGATGGTATTTTATTTTCAGATATTTCGTCTTCGTATACGTTTTGGAAATGATCCGCAAACAAATTAACAATGTCGATGGTGCTATTAGCTATTTTGCCATCATAGTGCATTGTAGGGGGGTAGTCTGAGCTTTCATTGTTTAATTTTTTGACAAAATTCCACAGGTTTTTTGTCTCCAGTGCATTTTTCTCAATGGAGGTGGTGTGTGCTTTATAGCACAGTTTGGATAGTATTTTACATTTTTTTCTTGTTGCTGAAAAGATCGAGTAGTCATCGATTAGGTGAGTAAGTTTAAAAATTTTGTGGAACTGTTTTTTTTGTTTGAGCATTAATATAAGGTCCGTGGAGAACCAAATTGGATATGTTCTGTGTTTTGGTGCATACGATGGTACATAAGATTTTATATTGTTAGAAAATGTTCGATAAAGTTTTTCTAAGGTTTTTTCGATATTACTATCATCAGTCAAGAAAGTCCAATCAGTATTACTGAACTGGTAATTAATAGAAATGTAATCGGCGTTTTTGAAGTTGAGTGTTGTTTGTTTCAATGTGGGTTTGTATATGTACATATTAACTGTAATTTGTAGGGGAGGATGATGACTATCCACTGATATGAGCGGATCGTTTGACTTTTTAACACACAGTTTAGAGCAGTTAGAGAGAGCTAGATCTAAAAGGCGGTCGCATGTATTGTACACAAAATAATGTTGATGTAAATTCAAATAGTTTATCGTATCTATCACTTCACGTGCTGGGTCATTACAACTTTCATTTATAATATAGGCATTGTCACTAAAATCCCATTTCAAATTGGGAAGATTGTAATCACCGACGATAATAATTTTAGATGTAGGATGTTTTGAAATGAGAAATTCAATGTATTCAGAGCGTTTCTTGTATGTTTGAATATCAGAGTTTGGCGGTATGTATATAGTTCCAATTATGATTTTTTCCATGGGGGTAATAATTTGCACAAATAATTGCTCCAGCGAGCTATTTTGTATGTTTAGTTTTTTCACTGATAAAGTTTCCTTAGTTGCTATCAGAACTCCGCCTCCTCTTGATTTAGTATTGAAGCCAATGTTAGCTTATCAAGCAGAAAATCCTAAAGCATCGAAAGGGAAAGATAAAAACATTGCTTCCAGTCATTTGGAAATCCATTAAAAAAAGCCTAGGCTACTGCTTTAATATTTAAAGATTGGTTCCCTTCACATTTCATACCAAGCAGTAAAACATTATTGTGAAGTTAATAATATACCATTTAAAGCATTATTTTTATTAGATAATACTCCAAGACACCCAAAATCTGTACAAAATTTATACTCAGAAATCAATGTTGTATTTCTTCCCCCCAATACTACGTCTACTGCCTCATACAACCCATGGACGAAACGGTGATAGCTACGTTTAAACGATATTATATGCGGTCGATAATGAATCAGGCCATCAAGGCAACTGACATGGAAGGTGGGCACACATTAAAAGATTTCTGAATGAATTATAACATATGGGACGCAATAAACTATATTGGAGACGCATGGGCTGAAATAAAAGAGTCAACAATGTAAGGTTCATGGTAGCAACTATGCCCACAAATGATGAGTGATTTCATAAATTTTGATGAAACTCCAGAAACCATCACACTTTAAATAGTTCACCTAATGAACGAACTAAACCTAGATGTTAACGGTGAAGATGTTAATGAGATGATTTAATCTCATTCTGAACCCTTGACTAATGAACTTCTAATGGACCGACAAGAGAACGAAAATAATATACAAATTGAAAGCGAGGAAGAAAAACCAGAAGAAATCATCAAGACCTTGAGATTAAAAAACATGAACGAAGCTTTTACGCATCTCGAGACATGTTTTTAATATTATGTAAGAATGTGATCCCAACGGAAAACGCATATCTCAAGTGCGTAGGGCGATCCATAATAGTACTGCATGTTACAGAACTCTCTATGAAGAAAAGATGAAAAAAAAGTAGTAAAATACAACTAACCCTTGACAAGTTTATTAAGAGAATATAACTTTTATTTAATATTTACTTAGTTATAATTACTTCTCAACATTCCAGCAGGTGATTCCAACGCGAAACACACCTCTTGGAATAGTAAGCGTGCAAATAAAAGCGGGCGTATTTTACACACATTCATCACCAATCACTCTGATCTCATAGCAGACGACCCCATGTCACCCATCCAATTTCCAGCACGCGGCCTTGTGCCAGACGCATTTGACATTGCACTTTTCAACCACTCCATCAAAAACACAAAAGAATTAGATATAGCGGTTGACAACTTCGCCGAGACTATTACGTCCTCAATAATTGTATCCTCGAAACCCCTGCCCGAGCGATCCCCTTTGAATCTCAAATGGGACCTCCCGAATAGAATAAAAGAGCTTATTGCAATTAAAAATAATCTTCGCCGCCATTAGCAAAAAAAATATAATCCGTAGATTCAAAACCACCATCAATTGAAATCAAGCCCGCATTAGAAAAAAACTAATTGAGCATTCAAACTTCACTTCAGATTGCTCTTTGTGGAAATTATCAAAAGCCTTCAGATCCACCACTACCTCAAACCACCCCACCAAACGGAATCTTTTTCGACCATCAATACAAAGAGGAGGCGTTCGCCGACAGTTTTGAAAAACAATTCAGCCCCAGCTTCAAACCCGCAGACCTCGACCACATTGCAAATGTCACCCGCAAAGTAAATAGCATTATAAATTCACTCCCCGCGAATAACATTTACTTCACTACCCCATCTGAAGTCATCTGACCCAGAGGGCGTCACCAACTTCGCTCTTAAAGCCCTCCCCAATAAAGGAATACTAGCAATAGTAAATCTAATCAACTCGACCCTCCGATTATTCTATTTCCCCAAAATTTGGAAACACGCTCACGTAATTGTTCTTTCCAAACAATAAAAAATCCACTCTATTTTGAAAACCATCGCCCGATCAGTCTTCTATCAAAGAACGGATATTTAAAAAAAAAAAACTCCTTACTCGGCTTCTCAAGCGTATTAACGAAGTTTCAACCCTACCTGAGGAACAACACGGGTTCAGAACTCAGCACTTCACCCTCCTTCAACTCCTCAGAGTATCCGAAATGATCATCGGCGGCTTCAACTCCTCTCGTTCAACTGGCGCCATCTTCCTAGACATAGCCAAAGTCTTCGAGAAAGTATGGTCAAACGGCCTGCTTCTTAAACTCTACGACACGGGCATCAACCCCAACTAGTCGGTGTCTTCAAATCATTTCTCCACCGCCGTACCTTTCAAGTAAAGTACCGCAGCACTCTCTCAAAAACACGTTTCATGACGGCAGGGGTCCCTGTTCTCCCACCATCCTCTTCAACATCTAAACCCATGATATACCCCTCTCAGATAACCCTCATTCACACAAAGCTTTGTATGCAGACGACACTACCGTTATGGTTCAACACAGTTCGCCCAAGATTATACATCGCTTACAAGAAAACATAAACCAACTCCAAGAATGGTATGACAAATGGCGTATAGACGTGAACCCAAAAAAGAGTGTTGCCATTTTCTTCTCTCGCAGAAGAGGCGGCGGAGCTCCCAGTGGGGATATCACGATGCACGGCCAGGTCATGCCTTGACAAAACATCGCCAAATGCGCCACAGCTAACATAAAGCGTCTCGAACAATTACAAAATTCAATGCTCAGAAGATGTACCAAAAGTCCTTGGTTCGTCAGAAACAGCATAATTAATTCCGTTACGAAAATCCCTCGCCTAAAAAAGCATATAGTCGATTTAGCCAAATCATTCTACTCCACGCTTGCTTCAAATCCAAACCCAAGCATATCTCCTCGCGGCCACATAAGTCCCAACGACAATCCAACCTACTCCCTCCCAACCTCCATAATACGTCCCACTTGATGTGTGGGCTATAAAAATAAATAAAAAAAACGAAAAAAAGGGTAGGTACCAAAAATGCAAAAAATCTAGTATTCCAGAGTAACTAGAAATTAATAAGAATAAAAAAACTCTAAATCATGCTAAAAAAAAGCCTCTGGATAAAAAACAAGAAACAAATAAACCTAGTATTAAATCTCTATACATTTCCATAGGCAGCGCACACATCGGGTAGAAAAAAACCATCCCCGAGGTAACCATCTGCCCCAGTTCACGATAGAGAGAGAGAGAGATATCGGGTTCTCCGTAACTCGCCTGAGACAAGACGACATTATATAAACCTGTTCTACCCTATCGTGCTGTCTCTTTTCCTCACTTTCTCTGTCTCCATTATGCTATCTCTGTATTTTAATATTAGTTTATATGTGAACATTCCTGAAGAAGGTTGAGTCCAACCGACACCGGTCGAATGCAGAAATATATATAAAAATAAAGTGGCTTAAAACAAAAACATTTTTAATTTAAATTATAATGTCAAGCCACAAAGTGATTGCTTCCTTCGATAAATTATATAAAGTGTTTTTTTTTTTCTAAAATATTTAAATTATTGCCATCTATGATCGCGTACTACGTTTCGTTTAGCCTTTAATAAAATTACCCTTTTGTACATGCTACATTTTATTTACTACGTCAAATACAACATAATTCATATTATAACATCATTTTGGTAAAATATATGATTTTGTTTATTGTTATTATTCTACTCTCTGTATGTTGAACTCCAGTAGCTCGTGGTTATGGGAGAAGTATTTACATACATAAAAACAATGCATAGTAGATGATATTACAATACTAAAAGACTCAATAACTACTAACATAATGTTATCAAAATTATTACGGAAAAATAATAATAAAAATAACCAAATAGTTATTTATATACTAGCTAGTATTATAATATTACAAACAATAGACATGTTGTAAAGCTCACAAAGTGGCAAGCAAAAGATACGGTAATTACCGTACTCTTATTTATTATTAAACTTTCACGTGTCGCGTGAGGTCGTCTTGTATAAGAAACACGGTAAACGCCAATAATATTTCATTCGTAAATACACGCAAATTACTTAATATGATAAATAATATAATAATTGCATTCGGGAAGCAAACAATGACATTACGAATATGTACTTGACAAACACACAATGTAAATAAATTTTATTCCATTGTTTCCCGAAAATTTTAAATGTTGTTAGGTAAAGTGAGATAGCGAACGTAGCAACATATGAGTGAAGACAGCTTTATAGCAGTAGGTCCTTCCGTAGTAGGCCCTATCGTAGTGTAAGCGACTAGGCGTAGTGTCATCTCATTCACACCCGTGATATTCGACGCAAATTTGAATTACGAAAACAACGTATGGACGCACATCCATCGCATTCAACAGACATATCTTTTAAATGTCCGTCTTTGTCATACAAAAATGAATTTTGAATTAAGAATTTACCGGAAACATAAAAGTGTTTGTTACTCGTACCACATCTTGTGTTAATTTTGTTACACAATAACGTGTCTATAAATATATAATGTCATTAACAATACATCATCATTCAGGTTCTGGGACTTAATTTGCTTTTTAAATTGTTCATATTTCAAAGATTCGTTTACATAAATTTTAATTTTGGATAATTAAATATACCATTTTATACCTAAATACAAGTAGTGTTGCTGCGCCGTGTTCGTTCTTAGCAATGGGATGGCAATTAAACCATTTGTTTTTAATGTATTGTTTATACTATCTGTGGGGCGGATTTTATAAAAAAAATGAAAAATTCTTTCTAAGTGTGATATAAGGCGTTTCTTTTTATACAATTCTGTTAAATAACTTAATGATGATTTTAATGATTATTTTTTTAATTGTAATTATTGGCTGTAGTGATGCTTAATGGGCCCCTCCCCACCCAATACACAAACTGTACCAGACGTAATGGCACACAGGCGAACTGTAGTGAGCAGCTCCAATCTGCGAAGAGGACTGGGAGGGGAGAAAGCACAACCTGTGTCGATCCCTTGCAAAGGGGGGCAAGACACTGACGACAAAACCTCATTGACGACTTTTGTACTTTGTAATGTAATTCTACACGAAAACCCATGTCGTAGCGGGCGGAGAAGTCGAGGGAGCGGAGCGTCTTGTCAAACGGGCGGTTGCAGGCTAACCGACTAAACCTGGTTTTCGCAGGCTATTTAAGGTGGCCTATGAGACGTTGCAGGATCAGGACTCGCAGTTCAGTTAACGCGTTATGCGCATGTCCGACAAGCACCCTCCCTCTCGCACCGCCGTACCGGTTTGACGTTTTATTCAAGTAATTCATAATCTAAGCGGTCGATGAGAACATGTTTCCCACAGTACACATTCACGAAGGGATTGGGAGTCGGGATTATTTGCGGACAGCGAAATAATATTTATTCTCCATACGACCCAACTCCATTTCAAAATAGACATACTCTATGCTAGTGGAATATAACAAATGTGTTTATCAAATGGTCGCGTCAAAACATTGCAGGAGAGGCAAACACGCCCGACACACAAACAATGTAAACAGTGTTAGCACTGAATCCATGTCAACTTTGACTTCGATGAGTATACTTAATTAAATGTATTCATCCATTGACAAAAAAAATTCTCGACAAAATTTGGCGGCATATTTAAATTAGGAATTTGTAATTTAAATCACACACGCGTACTACGTAGTAATTAAAATGTTCAAGTTGTTTTCGCATTTCAGACGGAAGTAGTCTTTAATTAATTATCATCTCAGGGATGAATGACCCTAATATTGGTAGAAAAAAAAAAACAATAATTATTCACGCGAAAAAATTATGTTTTTTTTGTATAAAAAATATCTATTGTTTTCGAAGATATTGAAATAGGACGATGTATGATTTACCTTGAAGTTTTATTACGCGTAATGTGGAACTTGCTTTTTTCTTTATTTCCTCAATAAATGTTTTTTTATGACTGAATTCGTGCGCATTGCTTTACGGTGGAACCTCGTTTTTTTTTAACATTAACTCCACACAGAGGCCCTTGGGGAAATAATTTCCCTCAGGTTCTATGTAATCTTTGGGGATGCTATGTGGAGGGTCTTTAAGGAAAGGAAGGAGAAGAAGGAAAGAGGTATGAGGAGTGGATAGGAATCTGGGAGTCAATGCGTTCAAGAGTAACGGACGTATTAAGCCATCTCTCCCACTGCGGTGCGAGGCGATGGGTCGAGAGAGTCCAACTGGAGAGGCTCCCTCAACTGGCCTCTCCCGATCCGGCCCACCACGTAGCTGGTGGGTAGACGCATCCGCCGTTCGGACCCGGACAAACCTCAAGGAATCTTATCATATATATTCAATTTTTGCCTATTTTAGGTACGTGTCCATTTAAACACGTCTATGCAGACTGTACCCCGTGTGGGGGCAAAATGTGCAGCTGCGCTGAAATTGTATTGATGATAATGCTTAAGTTGCATATTATGTCCGGGCTCCCCTGCCACGAAACTTCAGCAGGTGATTATTCAAAATATTCTATAAAAAAATCTTAATTAAGTTTTTTAAACAGAGCAGTAATTATTCTACCTTCCAAAAAATGTTAATATCTTGCTTGAAAGATGAATTGTCCATTTACGTTTAGTCGTTAGGTTACGGTCGGTCAAATACAATTATAATTTAGCGAGCCAGTAGCGGTCTGTAATAGGCGGTATAAAGAACCAAAGCGCACACCAGATACTAAGTTTAGTGAGATTGTTTAAAGACTGGACAGAATTCAGAGCGAAGCGTAAAACTCATCTCTTCGGAAGGTCATATCCATGAATGGTACAGTTGCATACCCAATTTACAGACCGAAACTAGCCGTTGTCATTTGCAGAAAATTAGATAATTTTTAGTCCGCGACATTGTAAATAACTATAAATATTTTTAAATGTAAATAATTATTACCGAAATTTTCAGTTAAACCGTTAAAAATTTTTTAATCTGTTCTCCAGTCTTAAATTCTAACAACAACAAAAAATTATTTCAAATAAATACTAACTCTTTTTTGCCTTCTAATAAATAAAATATAAATGATAAATAGGATTTAAACAGTAACTGCAATATCATGCAATATGCAGTGTTTTCTAATATTGTGTCTTGTGCGTGCAAAGTCACATCTTCTCAAGCTAAAACTTTATAATATAACCTTTATAATTTAATTTGGAGTAACCTGCCAGGTAAGTATGTTTCTGTATTTGTTTGTACGTAATAAAATGTAAGATGGCAAGTAATATTTGTACCGCCCCCTTGAGGTGATTCTTCACAAAAACGGCCATCTACTATGATCCAATTATTATTATTATTGTTATATTAACTATAAAGATCGGTTTTACAAATTCTTTTACAAAATTTAAAGAATTTTTTATTTTTATTTTGGTTATAACGAATTTTTGTTTAGATTATTTATTATAAAACATTATTTGCTTAGATTTCCATAAATACGGGTTAATCGTCACCCGATCGGTAGTATATCATCAATTATTCGTCGGTGTCTTGCTTTGAGGCTTTATAAGAAAAATCTAAAGCACGAAATCATCCTTAATTTATTTATTTTTTCAAGTAATACGTACCATTTTGCTCTTTGAAATTGAATTTTATGAACAATTTAGTGGACTTTGAACGCAAAATAATTTTGTTAATCTATTTTAGATAAAGTTTTGTTGAACTTTTCTTTTCAAATGTCATGGTTTTCTCGGAGTTAATTTCGTCGAAAGAATTAAAAACTAAAAATCCTCAAATATAACCACAATGAGACCTTTTTCTCAATTTGCCTTCAAATTAAATCAGATCATTCTATTACACACGTCTCTCACACATAACTGTGCAGGAAGTAGACAAATGAGGAACTAGCAACCAAAATACCTATTTTTAATACGCATTTATTTGTTATTTAAAAAATTACATCAACGACGCCACTGACTGCAAAGATTTTGTGTTGTGCTCTTGGGGAATCGGTTCATATGTACGTTTTTTTAAGTACGCGTCTTGTTAACGATATTTGTCACAGACGTATTTAGGTAGGAAAAAAATGAGGTTTAATTTATTATTACATATTGAGGAGAAGATGAAAGTGATACTGAAAGCAATACTAAATATAGAAGGAAAGAGGAACGTAAGCACAATACTAGGTTCACAAGGAATGAAGGCAAGCTCGTATCAAAATATAACAATAAATCCGGACAGCGAACCCTGGAGAATAACGTGCCTAAAATATTCAACGTGTTACCAAGCAATATTAAAATATGTGATTTGCCAACAAGAGTCAGACATATGCTTAAAAAATGACTCTTGAATAAAAACATATTTTTTTACATGAATACCGTAATTAATTCCCAACTGCTCCCAACCGTTTGAAGCCAGTGAGACTATGGCATCCCCAATTGGGGAATGTTTTGAGGCTGAAGGTATTGGGGAGGGGAAGGAGAAGGGGTAGAGTGAGGTGAGGAAATACCTGGGTATTCAGATCTGGTCATCAAACACGGCTAAAAGCTATTTCAAGCAACGTTTCAATTCTGAAAAGTGGTCTTAAATTAATTAATTGTTTATATTACGCTTTTATCAATCAATAGTTTGTATTTTGTGTAGCATGTGTAGTATAATTCTATATCAATTTATTTAGATGTGTCAATAATAATAATAATTATATGTATATTTCTAATTAAAGGAATAATCTATAATCATTCAATTTTTATTGAAAATCTTGTTGACAAACTACTTAATTGTAGTCGGGATAATGTTTTTGAGGAACGATAATAAAAAATTCAAAATTATTTAAATAAATTGAATTTAAATTGGCGTTCTTTCTGCTTTATGTAAAACGTCAAAGAAAACTTTCGTTTTCTAATGATTGTGTCATTTTGAAAGGAAAATAACATTTTTTGTTCTTCACTGACCAGTATATTGCAGCCTAATTTGTGTTCTTTATAAATTTCTACTCATGGCTTTAAAAAAAAAGAAAGGGGACAGAGGAAAGGGCAAAGGAAAAGGAAAGGGAAACGGAAAAAAGAACGCTGGAAAATCCGAAAAGGATTTCTGTGTCGATGATGTTAAAACTATGGCGACGTTAACAAAAACACAAATATTTAATCTATTGATTGCTCTTTATTATGAAATATTCAAGGAGCGTGAATACAAAAATCTATATCTGGCAGAATGTGAAAAGATTAATATTTTTTGGGAGATTGCGAAAAGTCAACTTGGAGATTACAATAACCGGATTAGAAACGCAGATGTCAAAATCGAAGAATATCTCGAGAAGGCCCAGAAAATTGAAGCTATCACTCGAGTTAAGGAAAAACACTTAATTGCAGAACTTACCGGAGAGTTAGTCACTGATGTTGAAGCCTCCAGTGGAGAAGCGCACAAACTGAAGATCAGACGGGCCGCAGAGATAGCTCTACTCAAACAAGACAATGAAGACCTAAGATCACGAATCAAAGAATTTCAACTTGCATCACAAGCAGAATTAAGAATGGTCCATCTCAAAAACAGTCAAGAATTGCACGATTGTATTCCTATATTTGAGCAAAGCGTGAAAGAACTAATTGAAAGCAGAGACTATACATTACGAACAGAAATACAACAACTACAAGACAAGTGCTCATCAACTGTGGCGGAACTGGATAAATCGAAAAATGATAAAATCCTAAATATAACCGTTCAACAAGATAAAAACGTAGAAGATTTAAGGCAGTTTTACAACATATCAAACAGCAAACAAATAGCTCTTATAGAGGACTTGAATACGAAATTCCACGAATTGAAACAACGCAAGGATTGGATTGAAGATACGGTACAAGCCCTTAATTCTGCAAATGACCAAAAGTTCGCCCTCTTGTTCGATGTCAGTCAGGAAATTAAGCTTTTAAAGCAGACAATTGAAAAGGCTAAAAGGGAAAACTTGAAGATTTCTATCAAGCGCAAAGAGAATGAGTACGATCATAAGGAGAAAGATTTGATGAAGGATAAAATGGATTATGACATATTAAATTTGAAGTATGCTACAATTGTTGTACAAAGAGATGAAATTAAAACCCGACTAACGAATGCCATTTTGGAAGTTCAACAAAGGGCCGTTTTAAGAGAGTGTATTGCTAACAGATGCGGTTTAAAAAAAAAACAATAATAAATCTTAGCGGACGTAATAAAGGGACATCAAGCAAAAAGATTCCTATGAGCGTGGGATGAAATCTCAACAGTTATTAATAAAATCACCTGAAGAGAGCAGTATTCTGACCGTAGCAAATATTCGTTACCTATGGCCCCATTAAAAAAATAGCTACAACTGTATAAGTGTTTTGTATTAATAAATTATTGGTCTTGAATAAGTCAAAGGCCAGGCCCAAGGAAGCATGGAATTTATAGATGATTAACTTATTTTCTTTTATTTTTCTTTATAGAGTTATATTACTACCATTCCACATTTCTTAAAGTTCATTATAATTTATTTTCAATGAAGTTGATCCGTAGCTAAATAATGAAATTTACTTAGAATTACGTCAATAAATTAAGTTATTCAGTTGCTTTGGTTTGATTTAATAAAAAGATGGAATTTAGAAACATATACAGATTATTGTGTTAATTTCGCTGATGACACAGTTCTACTATTCCAATCAAAAGACTGACCAACCATCTACACCAAAGCGGAAGAAGGAATTCAGATGAAAAATTGGCTTGATTCTAACTCGCTAGCATTTAAGGAACCGAAAACAAAGTGCTTACGTTTTAGTCTCTCCAACATTAAAAATTCACACCAAAATCTAACAATAAAAATACATTAATGCAAAAATTCAGCTTTGAATTGATATTGTGACTGCCCATGCCTCGAACGAGTAAACAATATCGAATACTTAGGACTAACCTTTGACTCAAACGTAAATTGGAAACAACATATTCATAACACTACAAAAAAATCGTTAATCTACGAGTATATACTTTTTTAAACAAACACGCAATTTCCTTAACATCAAGCTTTTTAAATCAGTATATTACTCAATATGCCAATCAGACATTGAATACGGTATACGGTATATGGTCTACTGCCCACGATCCCATCATTAAAGCCCAAAAATTAATTTAAAAAAAAAAACTCTGAAACTTCCTCTATATGCCAGTACCGACACGATGTTCAATATTATCAATGTTATGAACATAGAGCAGTTTTTCGCTAGAAAAATTCTGGTCAATTTGCAACAAAACGATGAAAAACAAACCCTACATAATACACAAACCAAAAATAAAGAATTTCTTCAAACTCATTTTGCTAGAACTACTTTTGGACAATTTTGAATCTATATTTGTCTCTATGCATATTCAAATCTTATTTTTTTTACATTTACTCTTACCTGGATTATAAAACTGTCAAAATATAACAGATGTATACAACCTAACCTCTATAGACCTATATAATATCTTAAAACTTTTTCCATATCTTTGTTCTTATATACTGTTTATTTTATTATATAACTTTTCTACTTCTGTAAAAATATTTTACGTAGCGGATGTCCACTCAAGACACCTGCAAATATAAGTATATCGATTTTCGTTTTACAGCCGCATATCCTCTCTGCATACTTACTTTATCAATGAGGACATACATCAGAAATAATCATTTAGGGAATCAACTGTCGGAGTGATCAATTGACAGTTTGACACTAATTAAAAGTACGGCAATTACCGTATCTTTTCCATCCCACTTTGTGAGCTCTACAGCGTGTTTATTATTAGTAATTTCAGTGAGGATTTTCGTATTATTGATTGGAATTTCGAGATAATTAGAGGCGTCGTTGTCTGTTCATTAATAAATTATTCAAATCACTAAAAGGATTTATTAATTTAATTTAGAACTAGATGTCTCGCGGTGTAGTTTGAGAACCAAGTGCGGAGAATTAATAAAGTGGAGCCGATTTTAGAATATAAGTTTTAGTATATCCAGGTGGAAGGTTATGCTTGACACCCGAATTTCACACTTGGACATTTAACAGTCAATTTTGGATAAAAATTCAATTTACGCAATGAAAACATCACCAAAATAGCTGCTTTATTTCATTTTGTAAAGCTCTGCCATAATTATTAAAAAGTTTTCGGGTCATATTCTAAAAAATATTATTTAACACAATGAACAATACAATATTGGAAAAGGGGTTCGTAAGTAGGAGATTTTTCACTTTAAACATTTTTTTTTTGGTCAGATACTTTTTTTTCTAGGCTTGCCAAAAAAATGCCCGGTTAAATGAAAGGTCTGTCTTACTTAAAATATTTAATTAAATCATCTATTATATTTCTAGGCCATCAAATTCTCAAACCAAAAGCACATGATTTTGTATTACTTCCCATTGCACTGCCAGCTTAAAATGATAGAATTAAATTACCATATAACCACCATTTCTCCTTTGAAGCATATCGGTGTTATTATATAAAGTAATTTAAAAAATATCAGCGCTGTTAAATTTTTTTCCACTATTATTTGCCAGACTTCATAAATGTCTTTTTATTCCAATACCTCGACTTACTAACTCCGGAGAGTGCAGACATCCAGTTTCCAATAAAAACAAAAAAAAATAACTAGGCAGATACCGCGAACTCCTATTTTCAAAATTAGATTTTTTTTCAATCTAGAATTTCGTAGCATGTCAAACAAAATAATTTTTTTCCCACGTTGTCATCAACTGGCTGTGTAGGGTTTTGCATACATTATTTGGTATATTATTTTATGTTCTCTAAGTGTTGTAATTTATATTGATATATTTTTAACCGCAATATATATATTTTTTTACTTTTTATAAATTTATTAACGTTACCATTATTATCTAAACAAAAATGGGTAAGAAAAAGGAAAAGGAAAAAGTTGTTATCCTAATTGATGGAGTCAACACGGTGGACCTGACCCGGGAACAGCTCGAGGCCTTCATACTGAAGCTGAAGGAGGAATTAGACCGGGAACGCGAGCAAAGAAGCTTCTTTCAAGTGGAGCGGGATAAGATTTCCACATTTTGGGAAATTTCCAGAAACCAAGTAGAAGAATTACAGAACTTGGCTAGAAACAAGGAGAGGGAAAGAGAAGAGGAGAACGAAGCGTCCCAGGCTTCGCAAAAGTTTCAAAATCAAAAAGAAAAATATTTAAAGTATGAACAAAATGAAGAACTGAATAATCTGAGAGCAGAATCCCAGGCAGCTTTGCGCAACGCTCAAGCCGAACACGCCGCGCAAGAAGCGCAACTTCTACAAGACAAGAGAGATTTACGCGCAAGACTCAAAGAACAAGAGATAGCTGCACAAGAAGAGTTGAGGAAAAATAAACTAGCCGCTGCCGATACTTTGCACAAAGCGAGAGTAGACTTTGAACAAAAGATCAAAGAACTCATCGAAAGCGGCGAGGACAGACTACAACTAGCACTAACAAAGCTCGAAACAGCACGCCGCACAGACCTTGCAGAAGTCGAAGAAAGAAAAAACCAACAGTTGCAGGAAATTGTACGAACCCACGAGAAAGCCTTTGACGATTTGAAGAGCTATTACAATGACATCACACTGAACAATCTAGGTCTGCTGAACGGTCTTAGAAAACAAATGGAAGATTTGCAACACGCGAAAGAAAGGGCGGACAAAGGAGCTAAAGATGCGCTTGCAGCAAAAAATAAACTAGCCAATCCTTTAGCCAAGGCTCTTGAAGAACTGACAGATGTAAAAAGAAGGGCTTGCAATGCAGACAGAGACAGAATAGCCCTGGCTGCGAAGACCATCCAGCTCGTAGACACAGAGAAGCTCCACGAGAAGTTGACATGGGACTTTGAAGTCTTAAAACAGAGATACGACAAGACGCTGGCGGAGAAAGACGAACTGAATGAGCGGTTTACTAAAGCGGCTTTAGAGCTGCAGCAGAGAGCGGCACTAAGAGGAGCTCTTGCCAAAAAGTGCAGTGCTAAGTGCCGGTTTGCAAATAATAATACTACAATCTGTTGACTTTTAAAAAAAATATTTCTTTACAATTTTGCACACACCTCTTTCTATTTTTACTGTCATCTTTTTAGACTTGTTTACTAGATTTCTCACAACTTCGACTATCGCTTTCATGAAATAAATTTTACCCTGTATACCAATGTACACGTAATCAAAATTTTTGGACAGATTTTTTTTGACGTTCATTTTGCCATTTAATTAAAAAAAAAAGAAGATGGTTGAATTGACTAGTTTTATTGCCGGTTTCAACCCATTCATTTCATATTTTGTTCATATCTGGTGTTTTTTAGCAACCGCGTTAACAGTCGAAAGAAATTTTAAAACCTTAGGTGTTTGCCTCACTTAAATACCTAGGCTTTCAAAATTCGAAACGTCTAAAAGGCGGGATGCCTTTAGTTGATTTGGAAAGAAAAATTAATGTAAATCAATGAAAAAATTACTTTGTATTCACCACTTTATTAATATACACAGATTTCAACATGTTTCGAAAGCGGTGCTTTCTTCATCGGGAATATATATAATACTAAAAAATAATAATGTCTAGTATAGACAAATGATAAACATAGAACACAATAATGTAAGAATAAACAAATTATAAACAAACAAAAACATATTTTTATATTTATTTAAGTAATTAATCAAAAATGTTAATAAAAAAAATTTATTAAATATTGAATAACAAATTTATATTAGAAATTAAAAAATAAATTATTTTTATTATTAATATTATTATGGAAATAAATTAATGAGATAGATAGCTATTTAAAAAAAAACGTATTTGATTATTTATTAAATTTAATTCACTATTACCGCATTTTCTGATATCTAAAATTTGAAAAATGTCTAATTGTAAACCGGTTGTATTTGTGTGTAAAATTTTTAAACCTTTATTTACATCCAAAGAATGATTGGCTTCTGAAATGTTATTAGCAAATTCAGAATAATTGTTATTCTTTAAATACCTTAGGTGTTCCTTAACTCTAATACTGAAATTTTTACAAGTCTTTCCTATGCAAAAATTGTTGCAATCGTTATAAATTTGTAGGTATCTTTGTATATTAATAAAGTGGTAAATACAAAGTAATTTTTTAATTAATTTATTGATAATGACGCCACAAAGTGAATACCAATCGTTTGAAAAAAAAATTATGTGTTTGTTTTTATATTGTAATCTAATTGATTGGTAAGAAACACGTTCCAAGAAAGCACAGAAAATAAAAGACGAAATATTATTTTTCAAAAACACTTAAATTATAATTATAAACATTAACTACCTCGCAAATTGGCCTTTTTGTTGCGAGTAGAAAAAATCCTGATATTTTAAAATATTGCCTTTGAGAAAATACCGTTCAGGCGGATTCTTTATTTTGTTTGTTTGAAACACGCACAGATTACTTTTTTTTATTTGAAGCACAAATATTATTAAACCATAAAATGTAAGAAGAATTTGACTGCCCAACTGGGAACAAATCCCATTTTAGGACAGACAAATTGACAAGTTTGTTCATATCAAGTGCTATTATACAAAAATAGAAGGGAATAAAGCTAGTATTGACATAGTATGATAATATAATATATCTAGAAAAAAGTATAATAATTAAGTATAAAGAGATGTGAAGAATAGTACAAAAAAAAATTATGAACCTACTTATGAAGAGATGAGAAAAACAAATATTATAGATTAAACAATTATGTATATGTGTTTGATAGGTACTGGTTGGTGATATGAAGAAAAAAAATGCGTTTAAAATTGAGTACTAACAAAAAAAAAGTTAATATGATTGAGTAATATTTATAAGATGTTACGTATCACTCAGATTTATGAGCCGACGACTAAATTCTAAGCTTTATCGAAGACAATTTGTATTTTTTTAGCAAGCTATAAAATATAGCATGTTATTTTGAATCCCTCGACGGAATATACCGAAATAAAGCAACAATTGATGCCCATCTTAACATTTATTTATTGTTTATTGTCAAAATAGAAAATACTGTATTTCCGGTAATCTTCTTCTACTCCTATATTCGTCTTCTCCCATCATCTTCTATGTTTTTTTTGTCTTCTTTTATCCTCTTCTATCTTTGTGTTTGTTTTGTACACAAATCTATAGTTTTATTCCGAGCTTGATGAAACTTTGCACACTTGACCTACAAAATAAGAGAAAGGTCACCGTTTGCACGAGATTTAAAACAGCCCCATCCCCCTTTCCCACCTTTAAAGCCAAATATAGGTACTTCTTGATAAAATTGAAATTTTGCGCACTTGACGTTCAAAATAAGAGGAAAATTACTGGGTACGGGTAGGGGTAGGGGTAGGGGAAGGGATTATAAATCTTTACTCTAAACCATACTTCAGCTAGTAAATCATAAATTAAAGAAGATAAATAAAAAGATTTGCCAGAATCCTCCCCGTGCTGGGGCGGATTTGGTTTAGAAATAACAGAGATCGATTAAGGGGAACGGCTGCGGTGCCTGTTTCATACAAAAATTAATTTTGGATTGGGGGCCAAAATACCCATCCAAATGGAATGAACTGTTTTTCTTTTAATTAAAGGTTTAGTAAATATCTAGTACGGATGAGAAATATTTTTATTTATTTTTGTTTTAATTTTTTAAGTATGTGCCATGAAAAAAAAAATATTTTCATAATTTTAGAGGCAGCTTAGAAAATTATTTGCGGGTTTATCGTACTTTTTAAAAAGTAAATCATATTTGCTATGTAAGTATGATTACATAAATAAAAATATAAAAATAAAACATTAAAGGAAAAGGTTTTTTCGGATCTATATTTTAAATTCTGTATGGCAAATTTGTGTTCCACCGTAAATCGGTCGTTTTTAATTTAATTTAAAGTTCACCATAATGCTTATTTTAATATTTTAAAAATAAAATTAGTTTTATGTTTCATTATATTTTCAAAGGAGATGTGTTAAAACTTATTTTTAAATCACCGTTA
This sequence comes from Halesus radiatus, assembly GCA_022606495.2. Taxonomy (NCBI): domain Eukaryota; kingdom Metazoa; phylum Arthropoda; class Insecta; order Trichoptera; family Limnephilidae; genus Halesus; species Halesus radiatus. The sequence goes on along the minus strand of JAHDVE020005265.1, from coordinate 38,928 downwards.
GCCCCCAAATAATTGTTAAAGATACTTCTAAAATCGCGAAAAATCAATTCCTTTAATGGCCGATATTTCATAAGGCAAAACAAAAAGAAATAAAAAACTTCTCATCCGTACTAGATATTTACTAAACCTTTAATTAAAAAAATAGATCATTCAGTTTGGATGGGTATTTTGGCCTTCAATCCAAAATTCAGTTTTGTATGAAACAGGCACCGCAGCCGTTCCCCTTAACTCATTCATTATTTTGGAAAAATCTTTTTTGTAACGCAACAATATTTTATGATCAATTTTTCGCCAACCGATTTTTCTGACGATTTTTTTCTTTCTTTCCAGGCCCTGTCAAAATGCGAAGAAGTTTTCAGTGAAGGGAAAGGTAATACATCATTTTATATTTCCACTTAATATTATGTTTTTCCCTAATTCTAAAGAGAATGACCTATCAAGAGACCGATGCAAACGGCCCAAAGTGAAACTTTAATTAGCCGAAATACACTTTAAAAAAATGAAGTACCCACTAAAAATAGAACATGTTTTGGTGGAGTTCAAATAATTACTATTCTTTTTCAGTTGAAGCAATTCAAGCATTCAAGTTTTGCATTTTTTTTACTACTCCACAAGAGGCACTGGGGAAATTAATAATAATAATAATGTTTTATTATCTCCTTTTTTATAATAAATAACGATCACTGGGATTTCCCGTGAGCCTAGCGCAGACGTTTGTTTTTTTTATCATTTGGAATTTATACTTCCAGTACGTACAGTGACGCCCTCTGTTTCTGTCACATACTCGTATTTTGCATGCGAAAAAAAGTCACGTAGGCGTCCACTAGGCACGGCGCTGGCTCGATTCTTAATTCTGAAACGAAATTCGGGTTGGCTGTCGAAACGAACATCGAAAATTGTTTCCGTCCGGAAAATATAAGAACGTGTGCCCACTCTGTATGAAATGCGTACATTCGGGTGCATGAATCTGAATTCGGACATATACGGCCAGCCTAAATAAAACTTTCCCGAAAGGTGGGGGAGAGTTCCTAACCGTGAACTGGACACTTATTTTGTTTTCTCAACGCTCTCATTCCGACCTACCGATTTATCAATTTAAATTAAAAAATACGCTTTGACGTCAGAATTGATAGACTTGCCCTAGTACTATTCCGACGGCTAGAGGTAAAAGTCACATGACACCACAGAGCAAATAATGTATAGAGATATAAGTATATCTGCTTACCCCTTCGGAGACATTTAGTTATATTATATGCAAGTAGGAACCTGTAGCGTATTTTACCTAAGCCGACTGCATATATAGTATGTCGTATTTTGTTATTCGGCCGTGTATCATCACTGCATACTCCTTCGGAGACTCGGCATTATTGTTAGTGAAAATATTTTCTATAGCGGATTTCCACTGAAGACGCCTGCAAATATAAGTAAATATCGACTTTGGTCATATGGCCGCACATCCTCTTTGTATACTTACTTTACAAATGAGGACGTACAGCAGTAATAATCCTTTGGGGATCTACTGTCGGGGAGGGGGCAACTGTCGGGGGGGGGGCAACTGCGGGGGGCCAACTGTCGGAGGAATCAACTGTCATGGAACCATTAAAAACACTATTGACCTTGCAGTGTCCGTTAAAAAATTATTACTTCAAAAAAATGCTAACAACGAATCGCTGGAATGAGATATGACTAGAAACCTGAAAATTTCATGTTTGCGATAACGCGAATGTTTTACGCGAAATTCAACAAATAAATTCGCATTTTTCGTGAAAATAACCACATTCAACAAATAAATTCCTATGTTTCGTGCGATATTCTTGTATTTGAAAATGAAAGAGCAATATTGTACATTCTAATTATTTATTTGTCTACGATTACGACTAGCTTGAACAGCCATGAAATGGAACGCAGCTAACTTCATATCAAAACACCGCTTACTGTCATTATTTTTTTAAATGTATAAAAATTAAATAAACTAAAACAAAAAACTAACTTAATAATTATGTACGAGTGTATAAATAAGCAAAATTTTTATTGTAAAATACCACCGTTTTTGTTGAAAAATAACCTCCTCTTCCTAAAAATAACTCCAAAAATAAAGCAAATTTCACCAAAATAACGCGAATTTTACCGTAAATAAAATCGCTTTTCTCATAAAATAACGCGAATTTTTCAGTCCCTAGATGTCACTATTTTTCTAACTAAATCGGTTTTACCGATAATAAATCATTATTATTTTTTTTTAAAACCCGTCCAAATTGAAAAGGAGTGGGAGTAAATAAAATCTTATAAATAAGTCGTCACAATGTGGATTAACCACAGTTTGAAAATGGCCTTAAACGCCGAAACAGCTGTCACAATAATAAAAACTAAAAATGCTTGCAGAACTTAATAATAACATTTTAAATGTTGAATATTCCTTAAAAATCCCTGCGGAAGAAAACTTATAAATTCTCATCTATAAATTGGCGGAAACCAAATTAGGAAAATACATTTTTAATAGCTTGAAGCCATGGTTGAACCCTATAAGAAAATGGCTCTCCATTTTTCCATCGATTTCAAAGATGTGATTTATTTTTATATTCATTAAATACCTGGTAATTAATATCTCATTCGGGCGACTCCCCGAGGTCGTCGGAAACTTTAATAGGGCTGTTCGTTTTTTGCAAAGTCGTTAAGCCCTTTTTTGTCGCTTACGAAAAAATTCGCCTGGTAAAATAATTATTTTAATCCTTCAATTTCGGCTCAATTCTCGTAAAATTTCCCCCACGCCTCTTATTTCGTTTAAGCTCTTTGGGTTGAATAGCGCCACGGAATTATTATATCTACACTACATAAATATTATATCTCACATTAGTTGATGTGTACCCGGCCTTGCTCGTGTTTTTTTGTAATATAGTTATGAAGTTGTGAATTCTTGCTGGTCGTTTGGGTGCCACAATTGATTTGACAGCGAAAGCCTTGAGACGACTATTGCTGTCTCTAAACAAAGAAACATTCATTTCAAAATTTTATTTTATTCCAAACATTTATTTTTCAAAACATATCTAAATAATAAAATTCTTCAATAGGTACCTGCTTGTTTTTTTCATTTCGATAATATTCCTTTTAAAAAAGGCAAACTTGCGGACTTGTTTTTTAATGTGAATTGCTGCACAAGGGTCCCAACTTCTACTAAGTCTCTGCCGGGGCTGGTGAGACTATTAATCCCCATTAGCAAAGTTCTGCGAGGCTGATGGGATTGAGGAGGGAACGGATGGGAAAGAGAAAGGCGGTAACGTACCTGACCATTCAGATCTGGTCACCAAACACGATTAAAGCCATTTCTAGCAACGTTTCGACTCTGAACGGTGGTCTTTCACCAGGGCGATACCAAGAGTGTCTACCACAAAATGTTTTCTCGTTCAGTACCCATCTCATAGAGCAAATTATTAAAGATTATTTAAGGAAAGCAAAATAAGAGGCTTCCTAAAACTGTTACAGATGTTTGCAAAAAAGCTCAAAGTGTTTGAGAAAAAGCTTTATGAAAATGCCAGGAAAAGTATGTAGTATTTTATTTTCATCAGATTTGGGTCAGCCAAAAGTTCGTTAGTAGTCCTCTCAAAATCCACTGTTGACCTTCCACCAGAAATTTTACTCTAATTGGGATAATATGGAACCTTCATTGATAATCTTTGTGGTAAATATCTCATTTAAAATACCAAGCATATAATGTTAATACTATGAAATTTTATCTGAAATTACACGCCAACCCTTCTCCCTCCCTTCCCCATCCCTCTCCCTTTCGTTCCATCATCACTTCCCCATACCTTCCCCTTCCTTCTCCAACCATCCCCCATCCCTACCCCATAGCTATTACCAATTCCTTCACCATCCCTCCCCCATACATTCCCCCTTCCTTCCCCAAAACTTCTACGTCCCTTCCCTATCTCTTCATATTCCTTCCCCATTCCTTCCCCAAAACTTCTACGTCCCTTCCCTATCTCTTAATATTCCTTCTCCATTCCTTTCCCTTCCCCCCCATACCTTTCCCGTTCCTTCCCTCTCCTTTCCTCAGGATACCCGAATAAACAATAATATACCTAAAAAAACTCATCCAGCTTCCGTCTCATAAGCAAAATGCTCAAAATGAGTCCACCACGCCCTTCCACACTTTCGATCTGGCGGAAGACAAAACTACGAAGGCCGTACTGAGGGGCACCCCACCTTTATCTCAGAAGAGTAAATTCAAAACGAATTACTAGACTTTGATCTACCAATATTCTTGTTATCGCGCATGCGCGCGGGCCCCTCCAAATAAAACGTCCCCGTGGTGCTGGCAAAAAGCTGCCACTTCCCCTCAACCACCCCCTTCCCCATATCCACCCCCCCCCCCTTAACTCATCAGACTCCTTCAATATCTTTAACTTAAAAATATTAATTTCTCAGAGGTCACTGAAATACTCGACGACCTCCTCCCAAAATTCAAATCTGCCGCCTCACCGCCAGATTATATCTCCATCCTGTTTACAGCAGCCCCCGAATCATTGCCACCTTCACAAACTAAAATGAACAACTCGACTTCCTCGCATCCGAGCTACGCATTGCATTTTGGAACGCAAACGGCCTACTAAAAGACCTACAAGAAATTCGCATATTCACCAATACACGTAACCTAGACATTTTGCTCGTAAACGAAACACACTTAAGGGGAACGGCTGGGGTGCCTGTTTCATACAAAACTGAATTTTGGATTGGAGGCCAAAATACACATCCAAATTGAATCATCTATTTTTTTAATTAAAGGTTTACTAAATATCTAGTACGAATGATTAGAAGTATTTTATTTATTTTTGTTTTAGCTTATGAAATATCGGCCATTAAAGGAATTGTTTTTTTGCGATTTTAGTGGCATCTTTAACAATTATATAGGGGCTAACGGTAATTTTAAAAAAAAGTTTTAACTCATCTGCTTTGAAAATATAATGAAATATATATATATATTTTTAAATCCAAATAAGCATTATGGTGGACTTTAAATTAAATTAAAAACGACCAATTTACGGTGGAACACAAATTTGCCATACAAAATTTAAAATATCAACCCGAAAAAACTTTTTTTTTTATGTTTTATTTTTATATATGTAATCATACTTACATAGCAAATGTGATAATTTTTTTTAAAAGTACGATAAACCCGCAAATAATTTTCTAAGCTGCCTCTAAAATTATGAAAATTGATTTTTTTTCATGGCACATACTTAAAAAATTAAAACAAAAATAAATATAATACTTCTCATACGTACTAGATATTTACTAAACCTTTAATTAAAAGAAATAGATCAATCCGTTCGGATGGGTATTTTGGCCTCTAATCCAAAAATCTGTTTTGTATGAAACAGGCAGCGCAGCCGTTCCCCTTAAACCCATCACACACCAAAAATCGCAAATAAAACACACGGTGTACACTGTACATGAATGGACAGATTACACTCACGAAGTGGTGGTACAGCAATCTTCGTGAAAACTAAACTCGCACACATACACAATACTACACCGACACTCTCTACCATAGAAAGCACGTCTATTCACCAAACACTCCTGTCCGTTGAGAATTAATTCAACTTATAATCCCCCACAACAAAAATTACAAAACTCGGATCCTGAATTATTTCTCGACGGACAAATGCCTACTATTCTGGCAGGCGATTTCAAAGCGAAACACACCTCCTGGAATAGTAAGCGTGCAAACACATAATACGGGCGTATTTTACACAAATTTATCACCAATCACTCTGATCTCATAGCAGACGGTCCCATGTTACCCACCCAATTTCCAGTACTCGGGCTTACGCCAGATGTGCCGGACATTGCACTATTACACAAATCATCTTGGACATACTACTGTATTAAGGGGAACGGCTGCGATGCCTGTTTCATACAAAACTGAATTTTGGATTGGAGACCAAAATACCCATCCAAACGGAATGATCTATTTTTTTAATTAAAGGTTTAGTAAATATCTAGTAAGAATGAGAGGTATTTTATTTATATTTACTAAACCTTTAATTTAAAAAAAAAGGTAATACAGCTTGGATGGGTATTTTGGCCTCCAATCCAAAATTAAGTTTTGTATGAAACAGGCACCACAGCCGTTCCCCTTCTTCCTTACAATAATAACGATCTGTCCTCAGATCACAACCCCAGTGTTGCTAACCATCAATGAATTATTCTTCCTTTTCCCTTACAAATTAGGCATACTCGTACTCTATGTAAGTGGAAAATAACAAATGGCCGCGTCAAGACATTGCGGGAGAGGCAAACACGTCCGACACACATAACGTTTCACCTCAATAAAATAAAATATTCTTTATCGATTTGTAAATATGTACATTATATTTTTTAGCAAATTATACATTGTCCCATAATAATCCTACTTACCACAGTGTAGGTACTAACTATCATCCCTCTACAAAAGAATAACCAAATGGCAATAAACTTCAAATGAAAGGAATCTGGAAAAGGTGCTGATTCATGATCGCAACCTAAGGTTTGTTTTTTCTATATGTTTTACTAAATAATGGAAAAAAAAAAAACACCGAGTATCGACCGCACGTGTGCCCACAGAAAAATGTGAAACAGAAAAAAAGCGAGTTTGAAGATAATTCCGTTTGGATGATCTTGATATCAGCAATAGCTAGGAGTGTTGGTTTTTTGGGAGTGAGAATAAGATAGAGCAGTCCACACTTCTATTGTTTTATACTCATACGATATTTCATCAGATAATTGGTCATTAACCTAAGTATTAATCCAGATTATCCTGCTTGGTGGAAATATTTCCCCATGAACAAAGCGTATTGAATTTATACTCACGTGGGACACTACTGGAAATTACGTGAATAAATAATTAAGTGGTGGTTTACGAAATTACTCTTATTTTATTGATTTAATAAAATTTATTTTTATTTCTTTTACTTGAAATAGAACATGTGTTACACATCTCATAAACAATTAATAAACAATTATTTTTATAAACAATAATTATTAGCCGGAAACACTCATCCAAATTGAAAAAAAAAAAGTTGTTTACAGGTGAAAATATAATAAAAACAGTAATTATTGAATGAAACAATAGTATATATTGATTAACTTGGCGGGTTTTATTTCTCTCAGAAGGGTGCAGGTTCGAGTCCTGTCGGCGACATTTATCTTTGCTCGAAAAGTTTTGTTCAATTTGGATGAGTGTTTCAGGCTAATAATTATTGTTTATAAAAATAATTGTTACCCTTTGCGCTATGCACAAAAATCTTGTCTTAAGTTTTTAAGAACTTTAGTTTATCAATTAATAATTAATAAACACATTGAAAACATGGCTAGCTGAAAGAAGATATTTGTATTAGAAATAAGGAAATATTTTATTTATGATTTATTGCTTTCGTTTATGTATTTTTTTTCTTAATATATTTGGAGAAATATTTTAGAGTAAAATTTTTGAGAAATATTTACGGTTTAAGTTATAGAAATATAGGAGGTGTGTTCAAAAGAAAATGTGAATTTTAATTTTCGCGGGCTGTGTACATTCGATTATCGATTTTTTTAAACCTTTCCAGTTGTCAAAAACAAACCACTGATCTAAAATGGCTGATAATGCTAACATATGATAAACATATATGTACCAACATAACAAAAAAAAATCGATAATCGAATGTACACAGCCCGCGAAAATTCAAAATTAACCTTTTCTTTTGAACACACCTCGTATATAACCAATAAATTTCATTGTCCCGTCTGAGGTCTGGGAGCCGAAAGTTCCTATGTAATCTTGCAAGATTAGTTTTATTTCAAATCACTATTATAAAAAAGTATCACCCAAATGAACCAAATAAAATAAAAATTCACGTAGATTTATTTATAACTGAGGGCAAAACTTTTTCTTTGTTTTTAGGCTCAACTACCGCTTTACTTAAATTAAATTTATTTAATTTAAATGTCAGACAAAAAAGTCCCGATAAACGACTTTTTAATAGTTTGTGTAACGGGTGATTGTCATTCAAAACCTTGTAGTAAATTTACGGTTAAAGTACTTACATGTATATACTCGTACATATATATATGAAAGACAAAACATGTAAAAAACCTAAATATTTGAAAAGTCAATATTTCATAATATTCGCACTGAAAAATATTGTTACTTACACCTATAAAAAAAATGAAAAACAAAAAAAAATTACAATAAATCGTACATAAAATAATATTTCCTAATTATCTAATACATATAGTTTCTTTCAGCTAGAAAAGTCTTCAATATATATTATTTATTTCAATACAATTTTTCTTTTCAACAGATAACATATTTAAACAGCTAGGAATCATGTAATCTAACGTTTTTTTGTCCATATTTGTTTGTATTCTTAGAAACTAATAATCCATCATTAAAATTATTAAAACAGATTATTGAAGTGTACTATAGTAAATTTATATAATATATAGGATTATTAATGTGCTGAAATATAATTATTTTACACATAATTGCTCTTACTGAAATGATTTTAAGACTGATAAAAGTATGGAATTACTGAAATTAGTCATTTAAATTTAATATCATAAGGAATTACTCTAATTTATGGATTTCGACCCAGATACCAGGGGTTCTGGTAATAAGTTGCCAAAGGCTAATAAGGTCGTAAATTTACATCCATAAATAATATACGTATGTAGTTCCTAATTAATCACTATCTAAATGCAGTCTAATTGGGCGCCATCTCTGAGCAGATTATCTCCAGAAACGTGATCTACCATATATTGATTAGTAAGAAAAGTATTGCCGCTAATGGGGTTGTCCTATTTATTACTAGATATTACTATAAACAAAACATTCATTTGAAAATTTTATTTCATTCTAAACATTTATTTTTTCAAAATATACCTAAATAATAAAGTTCCTAAGTGGGTACCTACTTGTGTTATCCATTTTGAAAACACACCTCATTCTTTTGGATATGTAATCTGAGACTAACCAGAGTAGTTCTATGGGCTAACCTTAATACAACATGGCGAGTTCAATGTTTTTCATACTAATTTTAAAACATTATAGCAACAGATTTACACATTGGATTTTATTCAAACTACTCTCTAAATCTTCCCGGTACTAATAAGAACAAATTGTGTTTTTTTCGGCGAAATCGGTCGAGTAATTTATATGAATACTATCTAAGGTCTTCCTGATATTCCATAAGTAATACGAGGTTTGTTTTAAAGAAAAGGTGAATTTTGAATTTTCGCGGGCTGTGTACATTCGATTATCGATTTTTTTTTGTTATGTTAGTACACATATGTTTATCATATGTTAGCATTATCAGCCATTTTGGATTAGTGGTTTGTTTTTGACAACTGGAAAGGCTAGTCACGTTTTTGTGTGTTCTTCGATTTTTTACTTTGGAAAAAATTGGATCAAAGAATATGTATTAAATTTTGCGTTAAAAATGGAATAAAGTGCTCCAACGTACTTAAAATGTTGACTGGCATTCGGCGAGTCTACTTACAAGCGCTTTACAGAAGGCCGAGAAGATCTTAATGACGGTGAGCGTCCTGGAGTTGCAACCACGTCAACAATCGTATACTGATAATTGATTCATTCTTATACGAATACATTATTAGGTCTGATATTTTGTTAGGTTCTTGTATTAATACTTTATACGTTATCATGAAAATTGCTCTTTACTTACTGATATATACTAAAACTTCTTACTAATATTTTTAAGGATTACACTGACCATTGCAGTTCTAATAGATTTCAATGTTATGCATTTTATATGTGCATACCATTGAAATCTGTTAGGAATGGAATGATGTAAATCAGTGAAATAATTAAAAATTTATAAGTAAGAAGTCCTAAAATATTATCAGTAAGTAGGGTAATTATCACGACAGTACAAATAAAAAAAATATTCTTATAAATATTTACACTTTTGAGTAGAACAGTGATATAGGCAATTCGATTTCATAAGTTCTACAAAGATGTACATACTTGTATTACAGAAATCATCAGTTTGATATAATGTCACTTAATTCTACTTGAAAGAAAATTGATTTTGGATGTAAAAACAAATATGAAATTTTCGTCACTGATTTTCTTTTCATTACTTGTAGATACATATAAATACAACTCTTCCAGAGGGTAATAAACCAACCGAAAGTAGTTTTTAAAAACATAATAAACAGTACCGTCAGCAATAAAACAAATTTCAAGTGATAAATAAAAACAACATTAGAAAGCAAGGGGACTCACTCCTGCCATCGATGCTATATATACCATAGATTTAGTATTCATTGTACCAGTCTGACGATGCCCGTTATAGGGTGAAACCGGTCCGGTAGAAAATAAATAAGTGGAAAAAAGTTAGAAGAAAGGAAGGAATGAAGGTTTTTTTAATAAAATAAAAAAATCGTTTTTATAAGAAATGTCCTAATTTAATATTTGTACAACTATCTCTTACAAGACACCCGAAAATATTTTCAAATAACTTACATACATTTTATAGTATTACTTGCTGAAGTACTCCGTGTTGTCCGGGATTATGAACGGTTTGGAGGAAAGTTTTGAGGTTGTGATAAAAGTGTTACCCCTACCCCTACCCCTGGGATTTTCTAAATATTCCTGAGGATAAATGGAAAACATCAGCGTTTGAAAAGATGTTGTTGGTCTGTCGGCCTCTTTATTTACTCCATCCTACAGCATAGGTCTTTTCAATACCCAGGTTCACTCCTTTCTATCCTCTAAAAGACCCTCCACAGAGTCCCCAAAGATAACATAGGCCCTGAGGGAAATAATTTGCCTCAGGGCCTCCGATATGGAGTAACTCTAAAAAAAAGTCGACCTATCAATTTCACCATGTGATAAAGACAAATTTTCCATATTCTAAAATATCCGGACAATTCCACCAAAAGTATATTAAATTAACATCTCTATATACTCCTTATATTATGATAGAAACAATAGAGAAGGGTCATGAACCATTATTAGTATGAAACTTCGGGCACGTGCACACTACGCCATCTGGGGTATGTTGTGAAGCTGGAGGTAGTGGGGAGGGGGAAGAGATGGGGGAGAGGAAGGTGGAGAACCACCTAGCTATTTAGCCCTGGTTAAATACCACCATTCAGAATCGAAACGTTGCTTGAAAATACTTTAGCCGCGTTTGATGACCAAACCTGATAAGCCAGGCGCTACCCCACCTTCCTCTACTCCATCTCTTCCCCCTCCCCACTACCTTCAGCCTCACAACATGCCCCAATTAGGGATGGCATTGTTTCACTGGCTCCAAACGGTTGTGAGAAGGTGGGACTCTTGTGCGGTACTCAGATAAAAATAAAACGAACACAGGTTTACAATGTCTCTGTATCTAATTATTACTTTGTCAGCCAATAATACGGGATTTAAAATGGCGGATAATATTGACAAGTCTTGAATTTGAGGTATGATATCGATGAAGATGGCGTAAATTGAACTGGTCTCATTAGCTTAGTCGGTAAAGCGGTTGTCCCGGAAAGACAGAGGTCCTGGGTTCGAGTCCCAGATGCGACTGATACCTTTTTATTTTCTGTGGTTTTATTCGGTTTCATGTTTCATTTAGGATATGTTAATATTGTCTTCTGCAGTGATTAAATATTACAATGAGGTTTATAAACTTCAATAAGTTATTAAAAATATATTGAACACTTTATTTGATTAATTTGTGTGATTTCACAATTTATTAATTTAAAATTATATGCAAATAATAATATAGTATATTTGCGGCACGTTCCAGAGTAGTAGATACATTCAATATCGCCCTGGTGAAAGACCACCATTCAGAATCGAAACGTTGCTTGAAATGACTTTAGCCGTGTTTAGTGACCAGATCTGAATAGCGAGGTACTTCCCCACCTTCCTCCCCCCATTTCCTTCCCACCATACTACCTTCATCCACACAACATACACCAGTTGGGGATGCCATAGTCATACTACCTCCAGACGGCTGGAAGCAATTGGGACTATTGTGCGGTACTCAAATAAAAAAAGTATTTTATTAAAGATGTGTTGTTACAGGAAATTGATAAGAGATTATATTATCAGATGAAAAAAAACAGTTTTATCTGCTTGTTATTTATTATTAAGACAAAAAACCTTCTAGTTGAAGTACAAATTTAATATTTTTTAAATCTATTTATTTGTTTACTTGAAAATTAAGCAAACCCCTCCAAGGCCTTCGATTATTATAAGGAAATGAGAGTGAGAAAAATATACATTTATTTATATATTACTTGTAATAATGTAATAGATAAATAGGAACCGGGAAATTGAAAAGGTTTTTGAAGGAATTCCGACGAACCACTTACTTTTTTAATCTAAGAAAGAACTTCAGTGAAAAATATGATAACGTATACAGATACATAAAGATAGAATAATTAACTGAATTCCTGAATAATATGTAAGTATCATTGTATATTCGATTTTTAATTTTTTTTTTTGGAGTTTAAAAACCTCGTTGTAATATTTAATCATTGAAGAAGATAATATTAACGTTGTCCCGGATAGGCACAAGTCCTGGGTTTGAGTCCCGGATGCGAGTGATATATTTTTTATTTGCTGTTGTTTTTTCCACATTTCATGTCTCATTTAGTTTGTTAATATTATAATGAGGTTTTTAAACTTCAATAAAAATAATTAAAAATTGAATATTCTTTAGACTTTTAGTAAAAAGTCAATAGATGTCTCATATAAATAAGGAACTAGTAAATGTATCAAGATGGCTAAAAATAAACAAACTAAAATTGAATACAAAAAAGACAAAATATATGATAATTGGCCATAAGAAGATATGCAGCGAAAGCAAAATAAAAATTGATGGTGAAATTATTGAAAATGTAAATGATATGAAATACTTGGGAGTTATATTAGATACAAAACTTAATTGTAATAAACAGGCTGAATATATCAAAAGAAAATTGTGAAGGCGATTTCTTTTTTGGAAAGAATACGTCCAAAAATGTCCAGAAAGACGACACCTACAATTTACAACTCTATTATTGCTCCACATTTTAACTACTGCTCAACAATACTTTACTTGTGTAACAACAGAGAACAGAACCAATTACAAATTCTCCAAAATAGAGCAATGAGAATAATACTAAAGCGAAATAGATATTCAAAGGTAGCTAAAATGTTAAAGGAATTAAATTGGCTAACAGTAAAGCAAATGCTGATATTGAACGGATTGATTTTTATACATAAAATCAGAAACAACTTGTTACCAATATATTTCTCCAAAACAAATATTTACTAAATGGACATTCACAGACATAATACAGGAACGTGTAAGGATATTAGGCTACCGAAAAAGAACAAAGCCAATTCGCAAAATAGTATATTTTATAAAGGGATGAAATGCTATAATGCTCTGCCGGACCCAATCAAAACTGAAACAATTAATAAATTTAAAATAGATTGTAAAAAACACATTAAGTTAAACAAGAAAAAAATCATTCGTTTTTAAATTATCATTATCTATATGTAATATTATAAGAGTTATAATTAGTTATTTTGTAAACTTAAATGTACAAATAACTAAAATAAAATAAATGAAATAAAACAAAAAACAAAAATAATAATCAGATATTTATCCGAGACACTATCTAGTTTGCAATTGTGTTCGTGAAGAACTTTGTAATCATCATAAAGATAGCTGAGATATGATATCGATGAAGATGACATAAATTGAACTGGTCCCATTAGCTAAACTGGTAAAGCGGTTGTCCCGGAAAGACAGAGGTCCTGGGTTTGAGTCCCAGATGCGACTGATATCTTTTTATTTTCTGTTGTTTTTTCGTTTTCATGTTTCATTTTGGTTATGTTAATAGTATCTTCTTCAAAGTCATTGTACATACGTAGTTATTCGTACCTACGTAATCTTCTTCACTCTATATATAAAAATTGTTTTTGTATTTCTGTCTCTCCTCTATTTTCTCAAAAACTACTCCACCGAATTCGCTGAAAACAGCACACTTTGTTCTTATTAGTGGCGGGAAGGTTTAGAGAGCAGTTTTAATGAAATCCAATATGTAAAACGGTTGCTATAATATTTTAAAATTAGTATTAAAAACATTGAACCCGCTATTTTGGATTGAGGTTAGCCCATAGACATACCACTCTGGTTAGCCACAGATTACATATTCAAAAGAAGAATGGAATATTTCCAAAATGAAGAACACAAGTAGGTACCTACTTAAGTACTTTATTATTTAGATATATTTTGAAGAAATAAATATTTGGAATGAAACAAAACTTTCAAATGAATTTTTCATTGTTTAGATATAGTAATAGTCGTCACAAGGCATTACAAACAAGACAAACAAGAATTACAACTTCATAACTTTATTCCAAATAATATATAAAAAATCCCGAGCAAGGCCGGTTATACATCAGCTAGTCGATTATAAAATCGATTTGTAAAATTTTTAGAAATCAACACATTAAAACATCCCTGACGTCATTCTAATCTGTTCCCACCGCTTTTGCGAGAGCATTTCAGAGAGGTTAGCAAGCATTGTGACGTCATCAAATTCAAAAGTAGTAGTGGTTTTCTCTAAAGGCCGTTTGTACAGTGAACAATAAAAAAATAAGAAAATAAAACAAACCTGTATCTTAATCTTACCACATTTTAAACAGCGCGCCATTCAAATTCCGTGCTAAAAAATTCACCCGTCCGTACACGCAATACTGCCCGAGAGCGAGTATGAAATGAATTCCATATGTGCGTTATGAATTCAGCGACTATGAAATTTTCTGCTCTAAGAAATAGTTCATACGAAACAAACTCGTAACGCTTCAGTAGTAAACAGTGTGAGCGTGCAAACCTTGGGCATTACTAGGTAACCGTGTGCGCAGCTACTATTAAGATGTTTTGACTCCAAATGTGTACGGAGTAGTGTTTTTGCAAGAATCAACAGTTTTTTTTTTGTGTTTCTCGTGTTTTAATTTAAATAAGATGTTATTTTTTAAAATAGCTTTTTTTTTGTTTTGCGTAAATTGCGATTTTCGTAATAAAAACAGTTTTTTTTGTAACCTAAGACATCGTAATATTATTCATTGTCCACAGACGTTTTAATGAATCACTGGATTGTTTCATATTGCTAGGCCCCTAATCTCTGGTGCATTGATATGATGAAATTCCTTTAGATCTAGGAAAAAATATATACGATATGGAAAAAGCCAACGTAAGATTTTTTCATACTGAAGAGAGAATTTTTTTCTACTTTTTTTAATCTCCGATTGAACTCCCAATAACATAGGCAACGAACCGCCACTGTACAAAAGCGTATTGAGCTTCGCTTGGGTCTGTTTTAATTAGGCAAGGAATATCCTTACTTAAAAAAATTATTATACTTAAAAACTGTTAACTGGCAGTTAGATGGTGAATATTGTAAATAAAAAAAATCGACTACAGGTTTACATTGTTTTTACTTAAGGGTGTTTCAGTTTATTATTTTATTATGAACATCGCACAAGTGTCCCAACTGCCCGGAACCAATGGGACTATGACACCCCCAATTGGGTTAGATATGTTGTGAGACTGAAGGGAGTGGGGATTGAAAGGAGATGAGGCAGAGAAAGGTTGGGAAGTACCTGGTACTCAGTGGCGTACATTGCTCTATGATCAAAGGTAGACTGTGCAGATTTTCATGTTGGGGTATGAATAATTGTACATTGAATATTTGACAATTGTAATTTTGTATCATCTTCCGCTGATTGTTGTGGCCAACTGAATGACTGGGCGTACAGGTTCCTTAGTTCACAGAAAAAATACATTTTGATCAGAAATTATCACAATTTTAATATTTTTTCTTACGATTCATTTTTATGCACGCCACTGGTGGTACCGAGTAACGCATTTATTTCGTATGATGGTCTTCACTAGGGCGATACTGACAGCATCTACCACTCAATTTGATCTACCATATGTACATATGTGCTGTAAATAGTGATTTCAATCGGATTATCCGTATTTCAAAAAATCCGGATTTTCTTATTATTCAGTGTAGCATTAGAATCCGTATAATCAAACATGAAATTTGTATTACCCGGATTTGAACATTTGAAAATACTATTATTCGTAATGTAATGTCCTAAGATATGAACGAACTCAAGGGGCTAATAGTCAAGTAATACTTATATGTAGACATTTCATGAATTTGTAAAAATAAGGTTGATAACCCAATAACCGAATGCTCAGATGATTCAGTGCTTATTAAGCCAGAAAAATATTAAACATAAGAAAGAAAATCAATAGTAAACGTAAGAAAGGGAAATAATGAGAATAAGGAATAAAACTAAATACTGTTTTTTCTGAAACTAAGAACATATACACGGTGTCCGGAAACTAGTGGTACGAGCGGGAAACTGGTAAATCTGCATCACATACGGAACCCAAAAAAAAAATTTTTTTTTCGTTCAACATTTTTTCATATAACATTTTATTAAACTTTTTTATTGACTTCTAAAGGGTTGAAAAATTATTGAAGCTGGGTTTACGCTTCGGTGCATTTTAAAAGACAAAAACATTACACAAATATTTTGTATTAAAAGAAGAAAAAAAAATTCTAAACTATAAACTGCGCCTGCTCCTAACAAATGATTTCTTAGAGAGAGACAGGCACGGTACCACCCCCTTAAATATAATCTATTTTATAGATAAATTAATATATTTTTTTTAAATGCAAACATTTAGGATAAAACATTTCAACTTGGGAATGGATTTACTCGAAAACAAAAGCCCAAATCGAAAAAGTTATACACAAAATCGACTTCAAATGTCATGTAGATTAATCAGTTTCTCACTTGTAACACGAGTTTCCGGACACCGTGTATATGTACATATATACAAATACTATAATGCATCTCAATGACAAGTGGCTGTAATAAAAAAAATAATAATAAAAACCAATGTAGTATTTTTTTTCATATTGTATTTTGTTATTTTCGGTCATTGAAATTTAACATTTTGGAAAAAAAAAAATTATCCGGGTTTCCGGATTTTGAGTTTCGGGAAAACCGAAAATCCGGATTTTCTAGAACGGCTCGGATTTACAATCCCTATTTGTAAACGACTACCTGTACATCTATTACGATCATTAAAATTATACTTCTAAGAAATCTAGCACTTAGCGATGCGAAATTATAAACTGAAATTAGTTTTACACCACTTTTAATTAATTCTTCAGTAAGTTTAAGATCTTAAGAAGTTTCAGTCGAAGCAAAGCCCAGCCGACAGCAAATTATGATTTTTGTAAACAGAGGTGCAAAACAAAGTTAATTTCAGGGGCGTTTTTTTTCCAAAGTAATTTACACCTTGTGGACAACTTTTTTTTTAACTATATTTATATATACGTAAACATTTTTCATCGGTGCTAACGTATTACTCATCTCACTAGGTGTGAAACGCCTGTGCTGGGATGGCAATTTACAAGAGTGGTATCTCTGCTAGGTTATTGAACACATGCTGTGAAAATGACAAATAGATTACAATTTTGTATTTTTTTTATCAAAAATAAACCAATTGAAACAGACATTGAAAAGAATTCAGAAGCATTTGAATTTCAGTTAGACAAAATGATGCCAATATATAAGAACAAAATTATAGCAATACAAGCAAATGAGAATTGAGAAAAATACGCATATATAAATATATATGCAGTACGTGAAGTATAAATTAAGATTAAGAAAGGGACGCTTAGATGGTTTGGGCATATAGAGCGAATGAACGAAGAAAGGAGAGTAAGAAGAATATATAACGCGAATGTGAATGTCAGAAGTCAGAATAATATAAGAGAATGTATGAGACGATGTTTGAATGTGAATGAAGCAAGAAGTGTATGCCAAGATCGATTTGTTTGGCGGTCCGTCCTCTCTGCCTACCCCTGCGGTGTAACGGTGTGATGTTTAATTATTTAAAATATACATAAGTACACATTTTAAAGTAGAATAAGTAGTATTTTATGAATAGAAAGGCAAACATTCCCGGGTTACGAATAACCTGACAATATTTGAATTCTTCCTACTACCATAAAAAAACGGAAAACTTTGATTGTGCAATGATGGATGACTTAGCTAGCAGAAAATCGAACCCCAGGCGTCTGACTGAGAATCCGACACTTCGGACTACTCAACTACCAACCAGTCAATTTATCTTTAAGCCGAGTGCGGGCATGAGCAGGATTCCAAAATATTGCATCAAAGTGAGTTAATTCATAGGTCATAAGATGGTCAATGTCCCGGTGAGTAGGACAATCGACTAGCAGTAGGTTGGATTGAGTTCTATACTCTCAGCGGGTACCGACTTACTTCCTTTTCAGCACAAATAAATACAATAATTCTCATGGAAACAGCTTCTTAAGAAAATACCGAAATTATGTTTTTAACCCTTGCCAGGGCTTTCAAATTATGTAAAACGTTTCTCATTATTTGAATATCTCTGGAAATATTATATTAATTATGTAAATAATGTAATATTGATTTTTATTTTAAGAACAATAAAAGATTGTAATTCTCTATTCCCTTAAGATTCTCTTCACTGCCTTAGTAAGAAGTAATTTAGAATACAATTCTACAATTTGGTCCCCATGCAAGCACATAAATTAAACATTTGGAAAATTCAACACAAATTTTGAAGGTTCATCAATTTCCAACTGTCCATAACCATTGAACAAATAAACTATGTTAATTTAACGAAATCACTTGATTTAACCGACTTTCACAATAACTATAAGCGACTTGGTGTTTTTACACCAATTAGATAATGGCTCAATGGATGCGCGTGGCTTCATAAAGGTGATAACGTTCCGAGTACCAGACCGTAACACGAGACTCCCAGAGCTGTTTTATGTAAATTCGTCAAAAACTAACGGCCGTTCTTCCCAACTTTTCGAATGATCAATCTGAGGCACCGATCAGCCAAGTATTTTGTTGAGCATTCGCTCTGTTTGCCTGTCTCCAAGCATTTTTTATCCAAAATTGTCTATGAAGGTGCCTGCCTGCCCAGTTTCGTAGACTATAAAATAGTGCCTTTGATGTACATTTGACGTTTCTCTTTCGTGAAAAAATAAGACAAAACATAGCTTATAATAAGTAAAATAGTTCAGTTTTATTTGAAACACACAAAAAAATATGTTTTGACATTCGAAAACGGAAATAAATCTTTATCATTCAATATTTGATTCGCGATAAAAAGATTGCGAACGAATGATGGCGTTTGACATTTCACTGACAGTTGTTTACCCTGTTGGTACTTTTTATAACGAGTCATCTGTTGAGGGGAACTTATTCCACAAAAATCGGTATCCTAAATTGATCGTAAATTCGATCGATAATTTAATTGAAAAGAGCATATTTGGCATTTGAAAAGTGTTGAGGGAAAATTTGTAAATTGAAAATTTTTACCCCTTATTTTACTATTTTTTTTTTACTTTTCACTGTACCCATAGTTATTTTAAATATTTTCTTCTCTTTTATTTTTTTCTAACTTAAAAACACGTTTATTTATTTATTTGTTAGAAACAAACAGCTTTTAATACAAATTTATATACAAAGGAAGTTTAACAAAAGTTTAGCCAACAAAGTTTCTTATACTAACAGTGGTTAAGTTTAGATGTATTATTAGATAAAAAAAAAAAAATAAGAAGGAAGGGGGAAGAGGAAGATAGGATCGGGACAGGAGATGCTCTCGATAACTAACTAACTAACTAACCATCACTCCGTTTCCCCTCAGGGGTAGGCAGAGAGGACGGACCGCCAAACAACTCGATCTTGGCATACACTTCTTGCTTCATTCGCTTTCATACAACGTCTCATACATTCTCTTCTATTATTCCGACTTCTGACATGGCCCGACTCAAGTATTTGATTCACTCGATCGTGCCACGTCTTCCTTGGACGTCCCCGGCTTCTTCTTCCATTCACATTCGCGTCATATATTCTCCTTACACTCCTTTCTTCATTCATTCGCTCTACATGCCCAAACCATCTAATCGTCCCTTTCTTAATCTTGCTCACTACGCTTACATCAGCCTTGCAATCTTTACGAATCTCAACATTTTTCACACGATCATACATGGTTTTATCACACATTCGTCTCAGAGATCTCTTTTCTACAGCATTCAGTCTACTTTCATCCTTCCTCTACCAGTTCCATGCCTCTACATGTATGTAATTGTTTATGTAAAAGCCCTATGGGCGTGAATAAATAAATAAATATACAGGACACACAGTTCATATTTCAGGTGTTCCTCCACAATACAATTATGTATTTTATAAAATAATTTAAATATACAAGTATTTATAGAACGCTAAGAAAAAAATTAGTTAATATAATACAATATAGACTATACGTATGGTTGCGTGCGTTGATAACTTACAGAGTGGTGCGGTAGTGAGCGAGAGGGATACGGGATTTTGCTCACAGTGCCACGATGCGCGGTCGTCAGTAGTAGCAGGCGGTCTGCCGACAGTAATGGACGTATCATGCCTTTTATGCGCGGCCGGTGTTTTTCCCCGTTTTCTGGCAAGAGCTCTTTTTGGCGGATAGTTTGATATCCATATTGTAATTTATTGTTTTTCGGACTTGCTGCAGTTTGTTACTATGCCATCGATACTTGTATTAGTAAAATATAATTTATCCAACTTAAAAACTAATAATTCGTTTAATTTTTTTTACCATGTACACTGAGTGTACATCACCGTTAGATTATGGCCAATGGCGATATGTGATAAAAAATAAAAAAAAAAACGATTTTGTATTAAATTTTTTTTAAATGCCACCGAAATGATATATATCTACGTATTTTTTTACTCCAAATAAGCTCAGTACCTCAGCACTCATATTGATGCCCCGATGCCTCCGCCTCTGTACACTAGGATTCGCCGTCAAATCTTTTTTTTTCAAAAGTTATTTGTGAATAAAATTACATTTATAACGTAATATTCACGTTTCTGCACGCGAACGTGAATGGTAGAAGAAGTCGGGGATGCCCGAGGAAGACATGGCACGATCACTTGAATCAAATACTTCAGTCGGTCCATGTCAAGAGTTAGAATAAGGGAAGTGTGTCAGACGGATGTGGCACACGAGCAAACTGTAGGAGGCAGTTGATCCCGATCTGTGGAGAGGGCTGGGGGGGAGGAAGACACAACTCATCGTTCCCTTGCGAAGAGGAACGACACCGACTTTGTTATTATCACCAAATTAGAATTGGATGGGGAGTAAATAAGAACGTATAAATAATTACTCGCAATGTGGAGTAACCGCAGTTTGAAAACGGTCTTGAAACAGCTGTCACAATAATAAAATTAAAATACTTGCAGAACTTAATAATAACATTATTAAATACGATTTGCATAAAATAAAACATTTATAATAATAAATAACTAATACATTGTGATTGTGGAGGATGTTTTATGTGCCGTAAATATAAAAATATCTATAAAAAATTTCGATCTCGCGTGGTCAAACAAAAAAATAATGAGTTTGAAATTTTTTTACTCTGGTATCGAACGACCCAAAAGTAGCATAGAGTTTTTTTATCGACCGCCGGCCTTTTTTGCACCCTTTCATGCTTTTCGTAGTTTCTTTTCTATTTACCGATGATAAAAATCAATTTAAAATTAAGAGGATTGTCTGCGCTGCCTGTTTCATACGTAACTTAACTTTGGATTTGAGGCCAAAATACCCATCCAAACTGAATGATATTATATATATATTTTTTTTAAATTAAAGGGTTAGTAAATATCTAGTACGTATAATAAGTATTTTATTTAGTTTTGTTTTAAATTATGAAGTACAGGGCATGACATTTTTTTTAATAAGTTTAGAGGCAACCTAGAAAATTATTTGCGGGTTTATTGTATTTTTTCTTAATTATCATATTTGCTATATATATATATATATATTATATATATATATATGATTACGTAAATAAAAATATTAAAAAAAACATTTTTAAAGAAAACCTTTTTACGGGTCGATATTTTAAATTATGTGCGGAAAATTTGTGTTCCAACGTAAATCGGTCGTTTTTATTTTAATTAAAAGCCACCATAATGCTTATTTTAATATATATATTTTTATTTATTTATATTTCATTATATTTTCAAAGGAGATGGAATAAAACTTTTTACATCACCGTTAGCCCCCAAATAATGGGTAAAGGTGCCTCTAAAATCGCGAAAAACCAATTCCTTTAATGGCCTTCATTTCATAATGTAAAACAACAATAAATAAATTACTTCTAATCGTACTAGATATTTACCATACTTTTTGTTGAAAAAAAAGATCATTAGCTTTAGGTGAGTATTTTGGCCTCAAATCCAAAATTAAGTTTTGCATGAAACAGGCCGCGCAGCCGTTCCTCTTAAGTAAAATTGGTAAAGATAGTCCTACAATTTTTTTTAAAATTGAATGCAAAGTACTTAGTATAATTTTTTGCTGAGTTTTTGTTTATTAAATTCCGATGTTTTATTAAAGTGATTATTACTCCAGGTGGAAATTGCCCCATTGTGTGAAATTTAAATTGAATAATAATATGATAAAATAATTTTCTTTTATTCGTATTAATGTTTTTATTTAATATAAAACCACTCCAGACCAGGGCGGGGAAATAAATAACCCAAACTAGGAGAAAAAATTATTTTCTCGATGGAAGCGTTATTCGGTTAACAGAACTAATTAATTAAGATTTGTTTTATACTAGTTACTCTACCCGGCTTCGTCCAAGATTCGAGGTTCTTGTTTTCAGATATTTTTTCTTATCGATCAACAAATTGACAGACAGGGAGCAAACAAGATGCCATCTTTTCTTATTTTACTCCAGTTTCATGTACGAGTATGATCATATACATACATAAGTATATGGTAATATGATGTCGGTGGGAGTTTTAAAATAAAAGAATGTGGTACGAATGTTTTCAAAATGAGATTTATAAAAGTACAGCCACATTCTGTTATTGGTGTAATAAAAAATAAGAACACGAATGTATGGCATTGAGCAGTATAATACACTGTTGGTACCAGCGACGGTTGTAAAATTGAGTTAGATCCAGCTCCTGAAATTTACCATACTTTGAGTTGGCAACATGCTACACTAGCGCCTCTAGCGGCCCGAGTTGAAAGAATTAGTTTTTTCAAACATTTAATAGATTTTCTGTGAAATATATTCTTAATGAAATAAATATTGAGTAACCTACATATGATTTTACTCCTTTTTGCTCATGTATATAGTTTTTTTTTAAAGTGGCTTTTAGGATTGTATTAAATTTTAAAGCCTCGCTGCTCGCGCACAATCTAAATTGTTTACAAATAAAGTAAAATGTTTATTGCAATAGCAATACAGTCTGGAAACGCTAGTGGCGGCAGTACAGCATGTTGCCAGTATTTTGACGTCTATGATTTATTTATTTTTATTTTATTTTGCTATTTCAATATGCTCAAAAATAACATACACGAATGTTTAAAAAGTCATAATAACTTACAATAAACAACAATTATCGTCTGGCAAAAATGATACACAAATGAGAAACAAGTGAAACATCGAAAACAGATTACAAGTAGTTACATAAATTAACTCCTTATTGTCGCCTGTGTTGGTAGTTAATAAAGGGTTAGAGATATTTGACTACACGCGTAGCTTTGTCAAAATACTCAAGAGTCATTATAGAGTATTGTCATTTAAGAGTACTTGGTTAGGATGTGAAAGTTTTAAAGCCGAGCCGTCAAATTTAAACAAAAGAGAAAAGGTAGAATTCTGTTCACGAGTAAATACTGTGGATGACTGTAAGGACTTAAAAATATACCTATTTCAGTGTTTTTAGCCAAGATTTAACATATGTTTATAGGAGTTAATGTTTTAACACAACACGGTCGCGTCAAAGGTTATAAGAAGTCAATTATATATTTTGAAGCAATAAAATTAATATGCCTTTGGGCCAAATTGGTTTGGCAATGGGGTATTGCATATATTATTATGTAAATTAGTTCCACGTCTTTGGCTAGAACAATATGTTTTGTTTGTGTAATTGTTTGGACGCATGTAAATATTTTTAGGCACTGAATGTTATAGGTCTTAGGTCCAAAATATCACTTTCTTGGAACACTTATTTGGGGGATAGGATTTGGTATTTTTAGGTACTGAATGTTATAGGTCTTATGTCCAAAATATCAATTTCTTGGAACAATTTTTTGGGGGATAGGATTTGGTATTTTTAGGCACTGAATGTTATCGGTCTTAGGTCCAAAATATCACTTTGTTGATACAATTGTTTGGGGGGATAGGATTTGGTATTTTTAGACACTGGTTGCTATAGGTCTTAGGCCCAAAATATCACTCTCTTGAAACAATTATTTGGGGGATAGGATTTGGTATTTTTAGGCACTGAATCCTATAGGTCTTAGGTCCAAAATATCACTTTATTAGAACAATTGTTTGGGGGGATAGGATTTGGTATTTTTTTAAATATGATACCACACAAGAGTCCCAACTGCTCCCAACCGTCTGGAGCCAGTGAGACTATGACATCGCCAATTGAGACATGTTATGAGGCTGAAGGTATTGAGGAGGGGAAGGAGATGGGGAAAAAGAAAGGTGGAGAAATACCTGGCCATTCCGGATCTGGTCACCAAACACGACTAAAGCCATTCCAAGCAACGCTTCAATTCTGAATTCTGGTATTTTACCAGGGCGATACAGACAGTATCTACCTCTGTGGAACGTGCCGCAAATATACTACATATTATTTTAAATGAACAATTTGTAAAATAACATAATTTAATCAAATAAAATTTACTTGCGCACGCCGGGATTTGAACCCGCGACCTCCGAATTCGTAGCCAAGGATCGTAACCACTCAAACACGGAGACCGTCTGATTTCTGGTACATAATTTTGATAATTGATTTTTGTGTAATTTCCAAAGTTCTGCCCCAACCAAATATTCCATAGGAAAGAGATGAGTGAACTAGTACCCCGTAAACAAGGTGGTTTTATGATTCAATATGTTATTCATTCGTTTCAATGTATAAACAATATCTTTACAGTAAAAACATTCTAGATTTTTTAAAGCAATTAGGTATCTAATTTATTTTCTAGCTTTCATGTCTAAAAGGCAATAAAATCTCAAGGGCAAATTTTAATAAGCATTTGGTTAAGACCCCAAAAAAAATCCCAGACAGAAAAGAAATTAGATACGGATATTACATCATTGATCTAATGATATTACATCATTTTACAAAATTAAAACAATTTATTCAGTTTTTAGGGGTGACATTGGAATTTCTATTTCTCGGTTTACCTTGTATGACTTACATGTAATTTTTTTTAAACAATTTTTGTTAATACTCGTTTTGCATAACCATGCTACAATAAAACTTGTTACGTATTCAGAACAGGTTCTCGGTGATGTTTTTAACAGAATATTTTAGTCTTTAAAGCATTAGTTTTTCAGCATGGTACAATATTTGTGAATTTCGTTGTTGCTACATGAGAAATGGTACACAAACCAAACATAACCCATACTATACTTACTTGATAGTCTCTCCTCTCTTTTTCCGTGAATATACTTTAATATTATCAAACTTAGTCGAAAGTATCTGTGAATGCATGTTTATTATTTTTTAAAGGATTTGCCTTCTGTAACCAAAACAAAAACAAAAAATGTATTTCTCTTCAATTTCTATACCTAATTTACATTTATATAGCAAAACTAAAACAAAACTAATCAATAATTATACCACATTTAACACATCCACGTGAACACCTCCATATGTTTAGGTATTGATCTGTCATTTATCTTAATGCCTTCGTTTTGGAGTATTGTCTGTTAAGAATTCTAGAAGCGAAGCTAGCAGTCCACAATGGAGTGCTGATACCAACCCTGGTGTATGGCAGTGAGGCATGGAACTGGCAGAGGAAGGATGAAAGTAAACTGAATGCCGTAGAAATGAGATCTCTGAGAGGAATGTGTGGTAAAACCATGTATGATCGTGTGAAAAATGTTGAGATTCGTAAAGAATGCAAGGCTGGTGTAAGCGTAGTGAGCAAGATTAAGAAAAGGACGCTTAGATGGTTTAGGAATGTAGAGCGAATGAACGAAAAGAGGAGTGTAATAGTGAACCTACCCCTGCGGGCAAACGGCGTGATGGTTAGTTAGTTAGTTAAGAATTCTTATTTTGTGTAATTTGTCTGTATTTCTTTGCATATTACACGCGGTTTTTTTGTTTCTTTTGTGATAATGTATTTTATCTGATATTTTGTTCGTTTCGTTTTTCAGTTTGGTGTCACCTCTTTTTTAGGGCATGGTATGGTTAGTCGGTTGTTAGTTATTTTTTAATACTGTTTACCCGATGCCCAGGGTAGATATATACGAGTATATACATATATTTTTATTGTTTCATTGGATTGGTCTTATGTTTGGTTCGTAGTTAATGATGTTACTACAGGGTGGCGCAAAACTACCGTTATGGTTTGGAATGAAATGGCATAATCAAGCCGTTGTTGGTAGTCTATCGGCTTCAATTCTCGCACAAGCTGAACCTTATTAGTTTCATATGTTTGTAAGTTGATTTTCCCTCAGTTCTCTGAGCCATATTTTGACTTTAGTTTTAAATACATTAATTTTGTTTTTTTATAATTTCGCAGCATGAAATTTTAATGTTTCCTTGTCGAAAAGATGTATTAAATTTGAGAATAACCAGTATTATATTTTGGCTTATTGCCGTAGTTGAGTATTTATGTTTGACAGATGGAGTAGGTATTCAGACTGCGTTTAAATAAGACTCTTTTGAGTAAAGTTTATGTACATTGAAAACTTGAAAGTTTTTTTTTAATATTTCGTCCGACGGAGTTCTAATCGTATATTTCAGAATTGTCTTGAGAGGAACACCTGTTTCATACAAAACTTTATTTTAAATTTGAGGCTTAAATACCCATCCAAATATATACATATATACATATATATATATATATATATATTTTTTTTTTATTTTTTTTAATTAAAGGTTTAGTAAATATCTATTACGGATGAGAAGTATTTTATTTATTTTTGTTTTAAAAAAAAATTGTGGTACCAGCGTAAATTTGTGGTTACAGCGTAAATTGGTCGTTTTTAATTTACTTTACCACCATAATGCTTATTTTCATTTTTTATTTTATATTTCATTATATTTTCAAAGCAGACTTGGTAAAACTTTTTTTAAAATCACCGTTAGTATTCTGGCCTCAAATCTAATGTTTAGTTTTTTTATGAAACAGGCCGCGCAGCCGTTCCTCTTATGAACTCCTTTTTGGGCTACGTTGAGCCGTTCTGTGTGAGTGCCCAAGGCAGATCCCGCAGTTATACCGCACTCTATTTTTAGCAAAGTTTCGATTCTGAATGGTGGTCTTTCACCAGGGCGCTACTGGGAGGATCTTCCACTCTTGAACGTTCCTCATGTATACCATGCATTATTTTATGGGAAATAAATTAGTGGTGGGCGAAGCGGCTCGGTTTAGTGAGCCGGATCACTAAATCAGCTCTCTGTAAAGATAATCCACTTGAAAACTGGACGAAAAAAGTATCGTGTAAGAGCGTCTTAAGGACGTCCTTAGGAGGGCCAAGGGAGCGAGGGAGAGGGCATGGTGCGGGGGGATGCGAACCGTCGTTCAATCGAGCCGGATCACCGAACCACTATCACCGATCACTACAAAGAGCTGATTTAGTGATCCGGCTCACTAAACAGAGCCGCTTCGCCCACCACTTAAATAAATGTGAAATAACACAATTCAATTAAATAAATTTTATTTGAGGACCATACCCCTCGACCACGGAGGCCTTCAAAGTTTGATCGAATTCACCCGGTGTGAGGTAATAATTACCTTTCTTCAAACTTACAGACACGCCCACAGTACACTTCAATCTTCAGTGTTAAATATTTAATTATTTTTTCATTGTATTTACGTTTATCTTACAAGATATGGGTAGGTAATGGTATTTGATGTTATCTCTGAATTTAAGTAACTAACCATCACGCCGCTTCCCCGCAGGGGTAGGCAGAAAGGACGGAACGACATACACCTCGATCTTGGCATACACTTCTTGCTTCATTCACATTCATACATCGTCTCATACATTATCTTCTATTATTCCGACTTCTGACGTGGCCCGACTCAAGTATTTGGTTCACTTGATCGTGCCATATCTTCCTAGGGCGGCTTCTTCTTTCATTCACATTCGCGTCATATATTCTTCTTACACTCCTTTCTTCGTTCATTCGGAAAGCATTTATAAGTATAGGATTTAGATGGTTAAGATTTGGAAGAAAGGAATGATGGAAAGGATTAAGAAGGGATTTGGAAGGAAAGGATATAGAAGTAAAATATATAAAAGGAAAGGATTTAGAAGGAAGGGATATAGAACGAAGGGATTTAGAAGTACAGGATTTTGAAGGAAATTATTTAAAAGAAAAGGATATCGAAAGAAGGGATTTAGAATGAAAGGATATAGGAAGAAAGGATTTAGATGAAAAGGATTAAAAAGGAAATAATCTAGAAATAAGGTATTTAGAAGGAAAGGATGAAAGAAAGAATTTATATGAAGGGGATTTAAAAATAAAGGATTTAGATGGATGGGATATGGAAGGAAAGAATTTCGACGGAAAAGATGGGAAGAGTTTAGAAAAAAAGGATATAGAAAAGGGGGATTTAGAATGAGAGGATATAGAAAGAAAGGACTTAGATGGAAAGGATTTAAATGCAAAGGCTATAGGGATTTAGAATTAAAGGATATAGAAATAAAGGATTTAGATGGAAAGGATTTAAAAGGAAATGTTATAGAAAGAAGGGATTTAGAATGAATGGATATAGACAGAAAGGATTTAGATGGAAAGGATTTAAAAGGAACTGATATATAAAGAAGGGATTTAGAAGGAAAGAATAAAGAAATGATTTAGATGGAAAAGATTTAAAAAGAAAGTATTTAGATGGATAGGATATGGAAGGAAAGGGCTTTGAAGGAAAGGATTCAGATGGAAAGAGTTTAGAATAAAAAGCTTTAGAGAGAAAGGAAAGAACGCGGGAATGTAACAGATACCTAATGATTGATTCAAATAATTGCAGATCTGCTGACACTGCCCCTGGACGTGTTCAAGTCGCCCCCGGCGCTAGCGTGCCGCAGCAACTCCTCGCTGACGGTGGAGTGGGAGCTGCGGCCCCCATACGCCCCGCACCCCCTCACGATGCTCGCCGAGCTGCTGGCCGAGTACGACTCCGACACGCCCTACAACCAGCTCGTAGTGGACTCCGCCTTTGTGGTAACATTACTGTGATCTTTAGACGTTTGAACAAACAGAGCCCTTGTCTGTTGGGCTCGTTTATGATGTCACAGCTGTTATTGAATTCCCAAAAGGCATAGGTACAGTCTGATATTAAATTTAATAGGAGACAAAAATTGAGGGCGCCGCAACAGAGCCCTTGTCTGTTGGGCTCGTTTATGATGTCACAGCTGTTATTGAATTCCCAAAAGGCATAGGTACATTCTGATATTAAATTTAATAGGAGACAAAAATTGAGGGCGCCGCAATCGTTTAAAATTTAAAAGAACGCCAAGATGGCTAATAGGAAAATTAAAATAAAAAGCACAATGGCCCGAGTAAGTACATATTTTTGAAGTTAACCAAACGGTCTTCAGAAATTTGTGATACTTTCCGAAAGGAGATGATTCTGCATAGTCTAAGACAACTTTCATATTATTTAACGCTTCGCGAGGACGATAATTACATGGAAATCCCAATTTTGTATTTCTGAAACGTATTTATCAAAGCAGGTACCTACCCATTTATTAGATGTTAAATCAAAATAAAACAAAATCTAATTGACATATCAAAAATATTCATTTAAAAAACGTAAATGTAATCTAGTAATGTTGTTTCGCCCTGTTTCTTTAAAACGCACTGTTAAACTCGAATACTATATTTTTTCAATGTAAAGAACAAATTTCAGGCAAAGGCAAAGTTAGTAGCTTAGTGTTGCCATAGTAATTAACATTTTTAGTTCCGATAAGGAACTCACCATCATTTTTTTTATCAATAATGATGTTCCAACTTACAGTCTGACATTTAAAGGTAGCCAAAAAATGATGACGGTGTAGTCGTTCAAAAGGTTTCAATTGGCAACACTAATATGGTTCATGGGCATAATGGTCCAAGTATTTTTTTTGTATTATTTAATTTAAAATGATGCCATAATGTGAATTTAAAGTTATTGAAGATGTATTTTTTTGTTATTTACATTTTACAAAAGAAAAAATACAATGCAAAAAAGTTCAGATAAACTACTTTTTGTAGTTTGTTTAACGGGAGCTTGTTATTCAAAACTCAAAATTTAGAGGTAAAGTTACAATATAATTTTCGATATTTGAATTTGACATCTAATCTGTTTTTTTTTATTTTTTGTTTTTTTTTTTTTTTTTAAACATATATAACAAACTTAAAACATAAATATTTCTCAAGAATCTTCCTCAAAATTATTTCTCTATCTATATATTTTTTACTTTATATAAACGGTATTGATAAATGTGAATTGAAATGAGGAAAATATTAAATAAATACGTAATTTGTAGTAATTTAAAAAATATTTATGAAAGAAAAATTTACTAAGAGAAAGAGTAAGTAAGGGTGCACTAAGTAAAGAGTCCCACCAGATCACCAGGGTCCAGGGGGCGCTGATTAAGCTAGAATTTGGAGCACATGCTCTAAGGATGAGAAGGAGGATAGAATTTAATTAGGCGGTATACATGAAAACCTAGAGCCAATGTGGGAATGTAGGATAGATAGGATAGGAATAAAGGAATGGATTGAGCGTTAGTTTAAATTCTTGCTTCCTGCTTGTTTTTATTTCCCGCTTCTCCTTGTTTTAGTTTCTAGCTTCTTCTTCTTACTTCTTGGGGTCCAGGGGGCACTGATAAATATTCTGATAATGTGTATAAATTTCTAAAATATTAATAATAAAAAAAAAACATTTAGTTACTAAGGTAAAGTGTGAGAGACTAAGTAACTGTGCACTAAGTAAGAGAGTCCCGCCAGAGGGTACTGATGAAAATTCTGATAATTTGCGGTAAATAAAAAATATTTTTAATTTTTTTTTTAAATTGTTACTAAGTGAAAGTGTTTTTGTTTACCGCTTCTTCGTGTTTCAGTTTCTAGCTTTCCGCTCCCTGCATTTATGTTTTGTTTTTTTTTCTTCTCGCCGCTTCTCGCTTTTTCTTCTTGCTTCTCATTTTCAGCTTCCCGATTTTTCGTGCTTCCCGCTTCGGGTTTCCAGCTTCCAGCTCAAAAAAAAAATTATCGTTCTAAATTATATAAAAAAACGACTACATTTGACTTGAGTCGTTATTCTTCTGGATGTTTTTGTTTACAATAAACTGTTAAATGAATCCTAATCTGAATGTACATTGCAATTGTTTAAAAATCAGCATAAATCCACAAAAATATTATTTAAATACATACGAAATTGACGACATTTGACAACAAACCATTATAACTTACCAGTCGTTTCAGCAGTGGGTTTATAAACGTCTTCAAAATTAGACAAGAGTTTCTTAGATGAAATTCAGTTAAACAGCGCCGGAATGCATAGTAAATAACCTCCCTCGTTCCACTCTTTATTGGTCTATTCATTTTAAATGATTTGTAACTATTGATAAATAACGAAAGCAAACAGTAATGGTAGATTATGCTTAGGCTGCTCTCTGACGGTCCGGTGAGGAATGAACATTTTACTCGCTACTGGAGACACTGCGCAGAAAAGTCCCACAATGGACTGCGTTGCAAACCGTTACCTTACTTTAGCAAACTTGACTTTTCTGTGTAGTGTCTGCAGTAACGAGTGAAATGTTCCTTCCTCACCGGACGGTCAGAGAGCAGCCTTAGATGAATTATAATGTCATTGAGGTTATGGTGGCTTTTCAAAACAATGAAATGTCAAAGACCTTGGTGTTGCCATAGAAATAACATGCTTAGTTCCCAATTTATTATTTGTCAAGAATATTCTGCCAGGCTGTAAATACCAGTATTATTTATTTTCTATGGTTGGTTTTCGTCACAGAGCAAAGAATACATACTCTGTGGTTTTATAATAATTATAATATATAATAGTTTAATAATTTTCAAAGTTTCAATTTTTCAAAGCCCGGCAAAACGCTCCAAATCTATGGCCGGTCGGTTTTGAGGTTAGAATGTCAAATTTCAAAACAACGATGAGCTTTACCGTACATAATTTTATTTTCTATTCATAGTAAACCATAATTAAACGTAAGTAATAAAATTAAGTACCTTTTTAGAAACTTTAACTGAAAGAATAATAATAGTATTTAACAAACATTATCATAAAATTATATGATTTTTTTTTCTTATTTTTTTGATAATTTTTGTTAGATAATTACATTTTGAAACAGTCTATAAAATACAAGAAAATGTGATAAAAATTAAATATGTTAACAAAAAATCCCACAAAGGCAAAGCCTGTGTGTGGATATTATGACTAATGTCAGTGGTCGGCAAACCGCGGCTCGCGAGCCGCATTCGGCTCTTTGGCCCCTTCAGTGCGGCTCAGCCACAAATGTTCGCCATCGATACCCTGTTCGGCCGGTCGGTTGGTCCCACAGATCATGGAATATAAAGATATATGCTTGAACCATTTTTACAACGGGTGCCAATGTCGCCTTTTCAACAAAATTAAAAACAAATAATTGCTAAATGTCAATATGTTAGCCTTTGTTAAGAAGAAACCTCTTGTGATGCTGCACAACAAGCTTTTTCGAGCATGAACCTTATCAAGAGTAGTATAAGAAATCATATAATTGATGAGAATCTGGAATCGTGCCAAAACTTAAAAACAACTACATACAGACCTGACTTACTCAAATTTTCCAAGGAGATTCAAACCAATTGTTCACATTAAGTGTTTGTCAGTCATTGACGTGATTTAATTTTATGGACACCTTACTTACAATTTAATTTTTAACAATAAATAAGATCATTATTAAGTACGATATCAAGTTTTATTCAATGTGTTACATATTGTTTAATTAGGACTTAAAACCCTAATTACAGTTTATTAAGCTAATAAACAGTATATTACTTGTAAAGTTTAAAAAATTTGGCTCTCAAAAGAAATCTCAATCGTTGTACTGTGGATATTTGGCTCAGTTGATTAATAAGTTTGCTGACCACTGGGTTATGTGAAAGTTTTCATTTTAAACAAAAATTAAGGTAATCCTTTTCTTAAAAGAAATAAGTGCAAGCGAAAATAAGAAAGATAAAATATGACATAAAGTGATAATAATAAACAAACAAAAAAAATCATTTCCTTAATTATGACAGTAAACAGAATTTACTGTTATTATCACAATTATGTACATAAGTATAATAAGATTTTAGTGGGCGTATTGACTTAAGACATTTTACAAAATATAGGGCAAAAAGTCCCGATAAACCACTTTTTAGTAGTTTGTCTAACGGGAGCTTGTTATTCAAAATCTTATACTAAATTTACAGTTAAGGTAAATTGTTATTTTGTATAGAGATATATACTCTATATAAAATAACAACATATATAACAAACTTAAAACATAAATATTTCTGCAAAAATAGTTAAAAAATAAAATAAAAACATGACAACAATAAATCGTACATAAAATAATATTGTTGTAATAACTGTTTAGTTTTAATACATTTTTTTCTATTTCAGCAGGTGTATAATTATATACAACAAACCTTATATATTCTGAATCTGTGTTTGCTGAGCTATATGATTTTTTCACTGGAGTCCCTTATTAATTAAATGTATTATCATAAAAATTAATGGTTACAATATACGTATGAATTATTGCATTTTTTCTTTTGAATAAATGATAACATTAAAATATAATTATTATTAAAATAATTAAAAAATTTATTAAAAAAAAAAATCTCAGACATCACATTTCAAAGGACAACCCAGTGTGGATATTAAAAAATCCATTCTATGAGCATAACTAATCGAATCGCTTTCATGATAAGGTCACGGGGTAAAAACAGAGATTTGTAAATTAATTATTTATAAAAAAAAAACACAAGCATTTATATTTTTATAGAAGTTAAGATTAATCATTAGAAAAATCTGTACGATTTTTTCCCGGGCATTTAAAAATTATTATGCCTTTAGATATTTAATATCATTATTTTAATTATTCCAGACCAATAGCAGCTATGTGAGGTTCTCCGACCTGAACGAGACCACAAAGTACTACGTCCGGCTGACCGCGTACAACTGCACTGCGCAACTGGGGGAGGCGCGACTCAGCGAGGAGCTGTGGACCCTATCCACTACCAACGTCACCCTGAAGCCCCCCATCAACATCACCCTGGAAGATGTGGTCTACAATCATAAAAATTATCTAATGGGGTTCGATGCCAACCTGAGGTGGTGGCCTGCTAAAGGTAACTACCGCTTGACAAGGATAGACAACTTCTCCTTTAGTCGTTTCCTCTTTGCTTAAGATCGTGACCTTCAATTGCCCTGGTAAACAAAATTGCTTCGCTCCTTAAGGTCCACGGGCATGGAGATCTGCGGACACTGAAGTTCCGGACGCTTGATCAGTCCAATCCATCGGTGATCTTCCTCTGCTTCTCATGCCTTCTACCTTGCCAATGACCAAGAGTTTCTTCGAGTTTGAGTTCTCAGTTTGACCAGTAATATTTCAAAAATATCTTAGAACTACCCGGCGTTGCCCGGGGTTTATAAATCGTTTAGAGGAATGCTGTGAGATTGTTATATGTTACCCCTACCCATACCCCTATCCCCAGAGGCGGGCATTCCATATAGTCACATAAGCACTGCCTACCCTAACCTAACTCTCGTAAAAAATAAATAATATTAAAATTATGAAAATATTGCAAAGAATCGACCTATACCACTTTCAAGAATACTTGCGAAAGTCCAGCTACAAATCGTAGTATCGCGCGTGCCTCACCGATCACCCTACTATAACGCGTCAAAAGCAGGAACATGGTATGCAAATTGTTATATTCAAATGTTGACATACTCTACACAAAAAATGTACAGCGCGTACAGAGAACACTCGTTTGTGTTAGTGTCGCAAAAGGCCGTGCCTATTGGTACAAATTACAAATGTAGCAACCGGTGCCATCTGTTGGTACTTCTATTGATTATAGGCCCTCCACATGACTGGTTTACCCGATACCAAAATAGCCATGGCGTCGTAAGGTTCGACCAACCGGTCGTCTTTTTCTTAAGTCATGCCTACCAACTTTAGGAAAGGACAACCGGATGGTCGAACCTTTCGACGCCATAGCTTTTTTTAGTATCGTGCAAACCAGGCATGTGGAAGGCCTATTAATACAACTTTACTGAGAAATAATAAAATTTTTATATTATGTTGACCTTCTTTCATGCAATCGTGCAGTAGAATTTTTTTTTTAAATTTTGTGTTTCTAATAATTGGGTTGTAATATGCACAAATGAAGAGTTTATTTGAATATTTGATGTGGTAGGTAATCCCAACCAACGTCGGCTAAAGCCAGTAGCTTAGCCATTCTTAGAAATTATTACGTTCTTAATTAATTCACTTTGCCTACCCTGATTAAAAACTATATGTGCCTCTCCATACCCCTACCCCCTTTTCCACCCCTTTCTTGATTAATTCCACCCTACCTTAAAAAAAATCTGAAAAATTTTACTTAAAAAATAAATAAAAAGTTTAATTAGGTTTGGTTATTCACTTTTAAAAATGGTTTATTTATAAAAAAGTTCTGGTAGGTAATTATTATTACCCGTGATAACTGTTTCGTTTTCTGAAGGCATTATCAAACTATTGTGAAGCCACTTACAGACGATCGATTAATATTATTTCTATGTAAATAAATACTTATAATGAAACTCATAAAATGTTTTCATTTTTATTATTATAATTTTTTTGATAAAAATGGAGTTCTACAAATTAAACTTGAACACAATAAACAAGGTTACATTAGGTTTTCAGGACAGTTTTTTTTCATACTTTTAATGACTATATCACTTTTGAAAAATGCGCCGATTTATACATATGTTGAATTGTCCCGTCACTGAACATATTACACATAATAAGCATAAATAAATAAACATAAGCGCACTTGAAGTGAAATCACACAAAACTGCGCTATATAAATGCTTTGTTATTATTATTATTATAATGTGAAAAAAATGTAACCAAACCGTAATGATTTTTTAAAGTTACATCCTTCTACCATTAAGGTGATAATTTTTTTTTTGTAACTGTTTTGAGGTAACGACTAGTCAGAGCAAAGGACCAAAACCCATAACTCTAGGTACCTACTGGTAAAACCAGTACGAATGGTCACCTTACCTTTTAATCATCTTGGTGGTGCCATTAAAGCAATTTAAACTATTGCACCTCCCCTTTTTCCTAAAATCACACTGTAGCAGTGTTTCACTTAAAGCTTGTTCTAATATGCTTCTCTTTTATTACAGTTCGCACCTGCTCCTACCATTTATTAGTTTACTCTGACGAAGGATTTCATTTTCAATCGGAATTAGAAGTTGTAAGTATGTAATTGTTTTTATACACTGTCGCATGATATAGTGAAATAACAAAGTGTGTCAGACGTACTCTGACACACAAACGACTGTAGAGGCCGGCTGATCCCGATCTGCGAAGTGGGCTGGAAGGGAGGGAGACACAACCTGTCGTTCCTTTTGCAAGGAGGAATGACGACGATTTTGTAACTTGTAAAATACACGACTTTGTAACTTGCGAAATACACGATTTTGTATCTTACGAAATACTGACAAATCCTTTTGCACAAACACACTTTTGTGCAAAAGCTCGACTGGGCCTTGTCCGTGATCAAGCGAGGGTCTGGTTCCGTGAGTGTTGGTAATCCCGGGGGGTGGTCCAAGAGTCAGCGGGGGGTCAGAGAAGAAGAAGGCAGATCGGTTTCAAGTAGAGCAAGGTAGAGCGGTCGGGGAAGCGTCGCTGTATGACTGCCGAAAATGCCATTTTCGGCCTCTATACTAATGCCAACTAGGCTCTACGCCGGGCGCCTAAGTTAGCCTCACACGATGCTATCGACTGCGTCGAGTAGCATCGTGAAAGCTCTTCCCGACATCACCCGTCTCCCCCGCACACGTCATCTCGCTCTGTCATTTTTATTTCATTTTAAGTCAGGGTGGTCTGGGCGAACAAGCTCGGCCACAGACCATCCGTGTTGTTATGTATACAAGAAATCAGGAATCGGATGCGTTTGCGGAGAGTGAAGCAATATTTATTTTCCCTATGATCCGATTCCCTTACAATTTAGACTTATTCTTAAAACTAAACATACAACATTAAAATAGGCGGCAAGATGTCCGACACACAAAGTATAATTTTTATACAGTGTCGCATGACATAGTGAAGCAACAAAGTATAATTACATCACATATTGCACAAGGAGAAAATTAAAACAATGAGAAAATATATATAACATGAAAATGAATACAAAAAAGGTGATCAAAAGACATGTCTTCAACTTTTGACATTGAACAAGACTATTGTTTATGTATTAAAATTCAGTTTCTAGTTTAGCAAAATACCTACAGTAGGTATATTTTTAGTTCATTCACTAGTCACATTATTCCCTTAAGTTTAATCCCCAGAACTTTTCTAAATTTCTCAGATCTCTTGTAATCTTGTTGTACTGGATGCCAGTGACATCGAATATAATACAGACTTCACGAAAGTCAACTGATTGATTTGGCCAGTTGCTTTCCTATTTATTGGGCTAAATTTAAACAGTTTCTACACATGTTAATTATGCAGCAATTATTCTTATCTCTGCAGGAACGCATGGGATACTAAATAAAAAACATATTTGAAAGTATCTGCTGTCGGGCACACTAGTATTTCTAATTTCTAGCTCTCTATTAACTTCTCTCTTTCAGAAAGCCTTAAGGGGGAGAAGGATTATTTATTATCATCATTTCGAATAAATAAAAATCCCTCTCCGTCGCCTCTCTTCCCCTTAATCATTGTTTTGTTTTTACTTGCCCAGAACTTTATTTTCTCTTATAAAGATATTGTTATGCACTGTAGTGGACAGCTGGTATTTATGTTAACCCTCTGTCTGTTGTGGATAATATAAATAAAATAAAAACTAGCGCACAGAATCACAACCGCCAGACGACAGCTCTAGGCATTTCGTCATTATCCGGGCTAACATGGAGAATGACAAAATGCCCAGAGATGTCAACTGGCGGCTGTGAGGCTAGCTGATACTGTTGCCAAAGTTGAGGGAATAATGTGGCTAGTGAATGAAATAATTATTTGCACTAGGTACTCGCACACTAGTATGACGGGGCATTAATAGCCAGAAAATTGTCAATTAGAGCGCTTGATTAATTAATTGTGTATTATTTTAGCCTAGAGACCCGTACATCAAGAAGATTCCCGACTTGAAATACTCTAAGAACTATACATTCAAAATGTTCTCCAAAACTTCAGTCAGCGAAAGCGAAGGATCGTACTACAGCTTCCTCACAGCATCCTGTCTGGACACCCACAAGACCCTCACTTTGTGTAGTAAGTCAATATTTAATGGAATTTTTTAATAGTTCCCAGCCAATTAGGCTCTCAACTCTTTCAAAATTATAAATTATTATGGGTTGTTGATTTTAGGTAATTATGTTTTGTAATTTCTTCAAACGATTGGTTTTCACTTTGTGGTGTCATTATTAATAAATGAATTAAATAATACCAGGGGTGTTAGTTGAAGTTTGTCAGTTTTACTCATAGATGTCGCTAGAGATATGTATACATTTCTATGATTTGGCATCTATGTCATATTTTCTATGAACATTAACC
>JAHDVE020005264.1:0-50328 GCA_022606495.2 Halesus radiatus | reverse complement strand
ACGTCATCGGTGCTTTCTCCGTCAGAAGTTAAACGTTATTTAAAACACAGTTCACGCAAGCACTTATTCACTGTCATGCTGAGCCATTATAAAATGATGTGCGATTCAAATAAAATTAATACGGTTGATTTCATATGGCTATTCATGGCACAAGCCTCTTTCAAATCAGCCTCGTAACTTGCCACTCATATCTGCAATAGATATCGAGTCCGTGGTTTAATGATCGAATTTCAGGCGTATTACGTATTCCTTCCGACCGTGCGATCGTAAAAAGGATTTAATAAGTACCACCAATCAGTGAGTACTGTGATGTTTCTGCTCTACGATTGACTTTGGTAATGTGCTTATCTGATCCTGAACGAAAATAAAAATAACATTAGATTGGTACCTATATTATTGTACACATAACTTTGCACATACAAACTCGGGTCGATTCACAAGATCTTCATTACAACTTACATTCCACCAACCTACAACTAAAACAACTTTTGGACAAAGAAATTTACAGTGTTTCTCAATAAAAGTATTTAACATCCTCCCTCTAGCAACAAAAACTATTACAAAATTAACGGACTTCAAAAGAAGTATCAAGTTATGGATTATGGACACGGGAAGGAAGAATATAGATATGATGTTGCAACCGAACAGAGTTTAGTGTGTTTTCTCCTAGATTTTATATTTTTTATTTATTTATTGTATTATAATTTTCCTCTAGTAATATTTTAACATAATTACGAAAACTCACTTAAAAAAATTTAACAAACTTATAAAAAACTTGACGTAATTTATAATCCATACATAAAACCATGTACAATGTGACCTTAGAGCGGGATACCCCAGTAGGGTCACATTTTTTACAACTTTTGTAAAACATTATGAAATAAATAAATATAATTTCATTATGTATGTAGGTACTATGTTTCAGGTAATTACTAGGCAATAAAATATAAACAATTAATAAAGTAGAACAATTATTTTTCATTACTGTGAAACCACCCAGCTACTCAATTTGTCTTTGAAATTTATTTTACACTTTCAAATTTTTTCACATTCGAATTTTGACAATTCGTTATGGAAACAATTCATAATTTTATAATTTTGATCTGTGAAATAGATTTTGTTTTATTTTGATTTAACATGTAATAATTGGGTATTTTGATACATACATTTCAGAAATACAATAAAATCGCCTCTTCATTCCTTGCAAAGCATTAAATAATAAAAAAAGTTTAAATATAAAATTGTCTTAGAATGGATGTAGAATCATTTCCTTTCGGGAAATACCACTAATTTCTGAAGACCGCTTGGTTAAAGTAAAAAATATGCATTTGGACCATTGTGCCCTTTCAAGCATACTTTATTTTTCCCATGAGTCATTTTGGTGTTGTCATTTAAAACGTTTTAAACGACCGCAGCCGCCTCAATTTGTGTCTACTTTTAAATGTCAGACCGTAGCTGTCTCTCTATAAAGGTAACCTGTAATAAATGTGTATATTTACATCTAACGCATCCTTTTATTTTTTATTGTAGTCACTATATTGTCAGAGATTGTGAAAATAATTGATGATATTAAAAGCGGGGTCGGCATTTATAAGTTGTGGGGGTTCGGAATAAGTTTCATCCAATGTACGCATGTATGAAGCAAGACTCAAGAAGATGAATGGGAATTCATTGTCACGCAGGACGTGTCTCGAAAATTCCCAGTGTGTGGTGGCGAGACCTTTCTCTCCCTCCCTTTCTCTCCCTATAAAATACAAAGTTACCCCTACTTTGATGCGTTAATCATGTTTTGGGATAAAAATCTTTCAATTCGTTTTAGTTGTATTCTTTTATATTGCCGTCAATTTGTTTGAAATAGCATATGAATATATGAAGGAGAAAATTACGTTTGTCAGTGGGCGGAAATTCAGGTCCATCCTACCACAAATAATAATATGTTTTGCGAATTATTTATGATTCTTGAATTGCTTACTGTTTTTCTAATTGTTTAATAAAAATTTATCATCTAGGTAGTCATAGACGATATTATTAGCTCATCCAACATACAATTACATACAAATTCACCCATACCAAGTCATTAAACACTTGACTTTCGGAATACGCTCGCACACACACACACCAGTGAACGAAAAGAGGGGGAATACAAATTAATATTCGGTAGCCATACTCCAGGCACATGCACAGCACTGGAACACTGTCACTGTGTCAATGCTTAACATTTAAAAATAGATATTTAAACCTCGGAGTCACCGCCGCCATCCGACAGGAGATAACATGCAAGGCTGACGGGGTTTTGTTTATCGATTACCTATGAATTGTGCGTAATGGCAGATAAAGTTAGCGCGCGGGGAAAGTGAGAATACAGCGAGAGGAAAAGCTGTGCGAGTACCGCCATCGGTTTCCCAGCGTCGTATCGCACTTCTGCCTCCTACACCAGTACAAGTAGCAGCACACCAGCACTAGCGCACAGGACGTATAGCCGGACAGACGCCAGCCGCCCGCCGTCAGAGAGACGCCTTTACAGTGCAAGCAATCCGCTTTCCACCGTGCAACCTGATTTGTTTAATCTCCGCTTGCATACATCAGTTATCAGATTATTCCAAGTGTGTGTTTAGTGATAATTATTTGTCGCTGTGCAGTGCCTGAACCCCGAGAAGCCGCTACCACGCAAAGGGCAGTTTTGGAGGGATAAAGAACACGGAAGTGAGTACCTACTGATCTAAACAGGGATGAAATAATAGAATACGAACGCTCCCTTTCTGAGCGTCTTTTTAAAAGCCTTTGTAAGATTTCTTTGGAAACTTTGAGTGAGCGCGTAATGGAGCTTGTTCGGGATGTGTTAATTTAATAAAAAATATAAACGAAGTAATAGTAAGTGAACATAAACCTGTTTGGGCGGTTTAAGACAGCATTAAACTCTTGCTCATACTTATTCCATTACTATTTATAATTATGTAAACATAATACATATTATTAAAATGATTACTTCATTAATACATACAAATAATTTGGTAGATATTATGAAACTTTCTTCCAATTTATTTAAAAGATTTTCTGTATTACCAGTTTTGCCTCCGAATTATTTTTAGCAGTGACATCAATCGCATAGGTACACCTTCAACATAGTAATAATAATATGCACGTAGCTGTATTCAGGTATTTTATAATGCAGGTAAGGTACCTATGTGGACATTGTCGTAATGTTGTTCATATTATGCAGGCTAGTGGCCTTAACGTGGACAAAGGGGTAGCTTGACATCTCGGGATAGAGTGACCCATTTTCCTTTGTATACGTCACATATCATGGAACATAGATTTTTTGACCGATTTTTATAGATTACCAAAACAACAGGATAATAACTTTATTTAGCGGAGCGTATTTTTTTAACAAATTCCACGAATGGAAACTGATGGATTAATAGACTCCATGAACAGGAATAGCGTTCCGGTTGAATCCCCTGTCCGACCGCTCTATAAGATAACAGGACCCACAATCTAACATTATATAAAAAAAGAATGAAATATAAATAAATTCTATGTCAATTAAATGAATACTGTCAATTCAAGAAAACCCAAGACCGGCAATCTTTTGATATAAAATAATGTTCCACAGCCGATATTGACTGATATCATTAGAACTTAGAAGATCGGTGTGTATTTTTCTTTGGAGGTGATAATGTGTTATGACCACTCGACCAAAATAAGCATTATGTCATTTGTATTTTACTATCGAAAAGGGGTTATTTATCTTACATAATAAAAACATAATCATATTTATGATTAATTTAATCCGCCGATATATTATTATTATGTTATCTGTCTAGCATAAATGAATACGCTTAAAATTATTCATATTATATCGTTTTATCACAACAGAAAACGCATAAAATGGT
This sequence comes from Halesus radiatus, assembly GCA_022606495.2. Lineage (NCBI taxonomy): Eukaryota > Metazoa > Arthropoda > Insecta > Trichoptera > Limnephilidae > Halesus > Halesus radiatus. The sequence goes on along the minus strand of JAHDVE020005264.1, from coordinate 46,435 downwards.
ACGTGGGTTTTGTGTTGGCTGTCGAGCATCAGCAGGGTGGTAGGAACTACGAGTCGGAACATTTTTTATGAATCATCTGCCTAACGAATAAATCAGGAATCGGAGTTTATATTTAGATATTTGATAATAGCTGCACTAGAATGAGGTTACGACTAAATACATCAATCAATATTCTTATAATATTTATTACGGTGTCTCAAACTGGCGGTGATGTTCCTTACAATTGCATTTAAATTATTAAAACGGTAGCTAAATAATATCTAACAATTGTTTTTACTCGTCCGTGATGCATACCTGTTAGCGACAGGATATTGTTGCGGCGCGAGGTGTGCATATTAATAATGATAATTGATGTACCCAAATAAGACAACTTAAATATTGCAACACGATAATTAATTAGTATGTGCCGTGTATGTATATGATATTGAAGACAGGGGCGTACTCGGACTCATCCAATGAGGCTTTAAAATTTAAAATTGAGCTTTTGAACGAGCATATTTTGGGACTCAAAACTGGCATTCCGTCTGATAGATGCTTTGGAGTACGGTTTTCAGCTGTTGAAGCACAGACAGCAGGTTGAAATGTTGTGCTTATTTTAACGGTATTTCAATGGAAGGAGCTCTGTAAGAACTAGCGTCATTAGCCCTTTTGGCAACTGTCAAGTTGGGAGACACGGTAATCATGAATAATCTCAGCACAGGGCACAGGTTATCCCAGTAAGGTGTTTACGAAACAGATCTTTTTCAATAAAATAATAAGAATAACTTTGTTTGCACCACTTTTTTTAATATATAAATATCAATATGTTTCGAAAGCAAAGCTTTCCTCATCAGGATAAATATATGTAAAGCTTTGCTTTCGAAACATGTTGATATTTATATACAAAATAAAATGTGCAAACAAAGTTATTCTTATTAATTTAATGATAATGACGCCAAAAAGTGACTACAAATCTATTGAAGAAAATATAATTCTCAATTTACAGTATCACCTTCTTAAACCTACTCAACACGCCACAAAAAAATGCTATTAAAAACACGGTTATTATACTTTTAAAATATTTTGTAATGATACTGTATAATTTATAGAAATAAATAAATCATTTGCCCAGCATACCCGCACAGTTGACCATCTCCGGCATGAGATCGTTTTGACGACCCGGTAGTTGGTCTTTGGAAAGACCAGCCAGCTTTTGTGTTCCTTTCTTCCTACACAGTGTCGGATTTAGCGATAAGCTAAATAAGGAAATATTGTAAACCCAGTTATACGAGTAAAATAGGTCACATCTATAAAAGACTCTCCATTCAGCATCTCCAAATATAGCATAGGCTCAGAGAATTCCCACTTCTCATCCGAATTTCCAAGACCACCCGAAAAAAACAACACGAATTTTATTTGGTAGATACTACGTGCAAGCTAGTTAGGTCGATTTAGAATTTCAGCGGGTACTGATTAAATCGTCTTTGTGGAATAATTTATATTATAATTCGAGTGATGTTTTTAGGCCTTACAACTAATCAGTTAATTCTTGTCGGATGATGCGGTATGCGGCACGATTCAAAAGATCAACCATAACCGATCTACTTCTGAATGAAGGGCTCCCGAGGCGTTTTACTTTACGGGAAATCTGACTTATAACCGAACAATTTTAATTTAGAAAAGGTGTTTCGGAAGTTTGAATCATATGGGAACTACGAATTTCTTAGCATTTATATAGGCAACCTACCCATTAAAGGTTATAACAATGGGGTAGGTCATCTTGCTACCTAATCGCAATAAGGAATCCCAGTGAAAAATATAATGACTTTAAAAATATATATTCATATAGATCAGTGAATGCCGATTCTGAATATACGAGTATAACTTTTATTATATAATACTTAGAATTTATAAATCGTTATTTAAAAGTGAATAAAAAATCAGCTCATCAAAACAATGTTGGTACCATTGCATTTGGAACATCTGAGGTCACGTGAGCATTCTGTTTATGGATTAATATGAAAAAAATATTTTTCTATTTTGTTTTGAATTTTTTTAGTTTTGGCGAAATTTAAACTTAATTTGGGTGCCTTTAAGCTCTATAATTGTTCAATATAAACAACTATTATTCATGAAAGAAATAAGAGTATTCATGATCAAACCGATTATCAATATGGATATTATGATAATGTTAATAGTCAATATTATTATTATTCTTTGAGTTAAAGTTTCTAAAAAGGAACAAAATTTTATTATTTATGTTTAGTTATGGTTTACCATGAATATAATATACAATTATGTACAGTAAAGCACATCATCGTTTTGACATTTGACATTCTAACCTCAAAACTGATCAAAACCGACCGGCCATAGATTTGAAGCGTTTTGGCGGCCTTTGAAGAATTGAAACTTTAAAAATTTTTTAACTTTAGAAAAAAACGAAATATACTGGTATTTAAGTTTGAACGTCATTATTGATAAACAAAAAAATTGAACTGAAGTTCCTTACTACAGATTTCCACAATATTTATTGAAAGCTTTCCCAACAACAGTGTGTGGTTTACATTTCAATAAATAAAAACTAGTCGATTAAACATTTGCAAACGTATCAGCGTCGTGCCTGGATATTACCCAAGTTTGCAAGTAAATTATTAGGGTAGGTTTCCACATTTCTACGGCGAAAATAACGAATAAAGTTTTGCCAGTTTTCCTGATCAAAGTGCTGTGTAAATGGTTCTTTATTACCCACCGGCTTATTATTAGCGCTAGGCTCGCTATTGGCTTTTGCTTTTCCTTAGATCCCATAATCCACAACACCACGTGTACGTTTGTAGGTACTTTGAATTTCATAGCACAGCGTGCTAAACTAATCTCACACGCAACTAACAAGCGACTTTACAAATATCCGATGATGCGTACAAATGTGGAATATCTACTCGTACTTGTGAAGAGACTGAGGAGTAGGTATTTCATTTGATTTCACGTTGTGATTTCGATTTGTAATATTATTGTTGCGAAGAAAAACGGGAGTTTTGTTTTGTTAAATTTCTCGATGATGTTCTTAAACATCAGTTCACAGTGCGGAGAAGGTGAGAAAATTGACATGTGATTGAGACTAGTGAGATCTGCAATGTTGCAAGCGTCAAACGCAATTTTATACAATTATTTATATAAACAATAATTATTAGCCTGAAACACTCATCCAAACTGAAAAAACCTTCCGAGAAAAGATAAATGTCGCCGACAGGACTCGAACCTGCACCCTTCTGATTGCCGGTCAGATGCTCTACCGTTGAGCTATGTCGGCTTATCGCAAACCCGCCAAGTTAATCAATATATACTAGTGTTTCATTCAATAATTACTATTTTTATTATATTTCCTTTGCGCTATGCACAAAAATCTTGTCTTAAAAACTTTAGTTTATCAATTAATGCAATTTTATACATTTAAACAAGTTTATTAATTAGAGTAGAAGAACCATATCCAAATTCCAAATGATATGTGGTTTAAAATGTCCACATCAAGGCCACACAGAGTATCCACAGAGTCTAAAGTGCTAAAATTGATGAAAAAAAACCTTCAATATTCAAATTTTATACGAAATAGGGTGGGTTTAAAAATAAATAGAATTGGAGGAATCGTGGTTTTTTGTTGGAACGACTCCTTAAACTGATTTATCTCCTTTAGTTGGGCTAATATTTTGCCAATATCCAGCTCATTCTGTACGGGTTCTATCTATCTAATCGAAAAATTCCTTTTAGAGGTACAAAATTGGTGGGAGTAATGATCGGATTGAACGTGTCTACCTGTGCTAGGGAGTCCGCAATTTCATTTCGCATGTCCCGAGATCCAAACTAATGTTACGGATTTTCCAGAGCCCCGAGGGCAGGGAATCGAGGTTCGAATAAAGCAATATTAGGAGTTAAAATATTATATTACGTATCCCAATGCATTTAGACAGAAAAAGGTGTATCTAAATCTAAAGACATAAGTTGTACGAAATTACCTACATAGAGAAAATAACATTTTTGTATTGGCTTGTACGAGAATATTTACGGGGAGCAAGCTTGTTATTACTAAATGAAGGAGCTACGGGTGCCATTTAAAGTTATTTTAATGAAATTGGATATTTTTATCAGTAACAAAATGTTAACAGCTAACAGCAGGTATAGATAACATTTAGGCAAAAAAAGTTATCAATGAATATGGGACGTAGACCCCACATGTGATATCTTTGTATTTATCAAAAGTAATGTTGAAATAACACAAATGAAATGTTTATAGACGATATAATATTGAGTACTTAGCTATTTACAACATTTTCATGAAATTAAAAATTATTTTAAAACAAAAATTTTAAAAACAGACAAAGCCCAATAAAATGATCCATTTATGGAAAACTAAACAATCTCATTTCCGTAGTGGGTTAATTGATGTTTATATTTGAAGGCGTGGTCAAACTGAATATTACGTTAGGGACTAATTGAATGATATAATATTTCACAAAAAGTTTATAGCTGAACAATGTTATTACAGGTTATTGTCACGCTCACGTCGCTAAATATTACATAGAAACCTAATTACTAACTAATTTTTCATCAAACTGTGGGTATATTTTGCTAAACACCATCCAATTAATCTGATATAATTTGTAATCAAACTAACGCTTCATTCGCTTTTAAATTACTAAATAGGGCCGCGGTTTTAATTGCTTAAAACCTTAGACGTAAGACAAACATTAAAAATATATTTATTTTCAAATGTTACCCTCGAGCACCAAAGTGACAAGCCGAAACTGCCTAGTACTCGTATGATGGAAACCTTATGATTTCGAATTAACGCACTTAAAGCAATATGGACCACCGACAACCTTCATTAATATTTTATAGCCCATAGCCATTTCAAATCAGTTTATCGCTTTTATAGCTATGTTGTAAAATTCGGACCAAAACAAACATGTAAGGGCCATAGGCCACTCGTCGAGAGTTGAAACAAACAATACATGCTAAGCATTGAATGTATTTGTGCATTGGTATACGCTTCCACCGGCGATCAACAGCGTTTTGTTTTGTTTACGCCTACTTATTGTTCCTAGCGGAAAAGGGACAGCAAGTTATGATGATTGTAAAATAATATTGTTTACTCACTTATAGCGTGTCCTATGCATATCGGTTCCAGTTTGATCGGGTGCATGATATTCAATAAAGTAAATCAAACCATGAGATAGTAATAGTAAAAAAAAAATAATAATAACCAAAGCGCCGCAGTACTAGTTAGATAGAAAAGAAGGGTATTATACAATTTCTAGGATATTGTTTGTTATAAGCCATAGATAGATAAAGGATTATAAAAGAACCCTTAAAGTAAATTTAAAAAAAAAATTGAGTTGTTTTTTGTGTTTAAAGCATGATATGCATTTTTTAGTTTAATGTAGAGAAATACTGAACTACATATGAAGGTTTCATTTAAAATTGTACATATCTATTAATGAGCATATGTTCGCTTTTGACCCTCCCTAAATGGAGAAGCCAAACATTGATCAGTTTACGCAGAACGTTTGTACTTTTCAATTTCCCTGTATTGGGTGTGATGTTGAACAATGTTGGTCCTACGTATGAAAATTGTCTTTGAGCAAGGGATGTCATGGTTCTTGTTGAAACTGTTGGATTACTCTTTGAGTGTCTGGTGTCGTGATAGTGTTCGATAGATGGTTAGTGGTGACGTTGTTTATATGTGTAATACAATTTTTCCTGATATACAGTTGTCTGACATCAAGAACTTGCACTTCTTTGAATAATTTATCACTGGATGACTTATTAGTGATTTCTGTGCTTTTGCCAGGAGGTCCAAAATTGTTTTGGCACAACCGCCCCAACCTAAAGATGCATATTCATGTATAGAATTACACATGGCATAATATATTGATTTTAGATCTTTTACAGATAGAATATTTCTAATAGTCATGAAAAGGTGAGTGAGTTTTCTGACTTTTGTGGCAGTGAGTTGATGTGTTCTTCCCATATCAGAAATTTAGCAATGATGATTCCCAAATATTTGAAACTATCTACGCATCTTCTAAGTTATTGCAAGTACAAGCATTTGTTTCATTGCAACGGTGAGTAGTAATGTTTAGCATTTATTTGGGTTGTCCCGCTTGCGTTGCACTGAAACGTATGAATTTTGTTTTATCCATATTGAGAGTAAGGAGGTTATTGTCTAGCCATTGAATAAACTTTCTTATACCAATTTCTGCGTTACTATGAACTTCGTTTCAGCTTTTGCCTTCATAAATCAAGACTGTATCATCGGCAAAGGTTATGATGTGATCGGCAAGGTTACTGTTACATAGGTCATTAAGAGGACACAATACCCTAAAAAAAATGCTTTTAGGGCGTTCCTAAAGACCGGTGGGAGGAGTTCGCGGCCAGACGAATTGATGTTTCACGGCGCACTTTCCGTCCGCAGCTAAAAATTATTGCACAGTGTGACATGTCGCGATTTTATTTGGACAAATATAAATGAATTTCTGTATGATATTTTAATGCATTTATGAAAATTAAGTTTATTGTTAGCAATAGTTAGGTAATAATATAATTTACATTGTTTGTGGAAACTCATGGTTCCGTTCAGTGGTAAATTATGATCATCTGCATCTGAGAGTTCCCAAATAATCATAAATCACACATCCTTTCTTTGGTTATTCATTTTTGTTGGGTGGAAATTTCCGAGGCCGATATAAACTCAAAATCAAACGATTTTCGTTTTTAATTAATTTTATTCACGTCAAATATTTGGTCACCTATTTTTGAAACTTTTATTTAAATACAAAGTTTTAAAAAAATCTTAAAAATAATTTGGTTACATAAACAAAGAATGTTTACGTAGGATACATGTAATCTGAAAAAATATAGTAAAAAATATTGAGGGTGCTACTTAACATATGAATATAAAGCGACAAAATTAGAATCATCAGATGAAAAATGAAACATATATATAAATTACCTATCTAATATTTATTTCAAATAATCGACTGTGTTTAGGAAAAAGTTAAAATTTTACAGAAGAAACGAAAGACGTTACAAGAGTGAGTTTTTTCATAACAATAAACAATATATATCAGCGTAAAGGGAGCGCCGTAATAATAATTGTTTTCAATTTAAATAAAGGAGAAAAGAAATCCTTAATACATTTTTTTTCAGTATTGGTATGTTTTGTTAGGAGATTTCTGCATAGAACCAGTCAGTAAGAATATAATTCCACGATTGTATCAATTTCTGACGGCCTCCATGGTAAGGCTCTCGACTACGAATCCGAAGGTCGCGGGTTCAAATCCCGGCGTGCGCAAATACATTTTATTTAATTAAGTATTTTATTTTCATATCAATACCGCACCAGAGTTTTGACTGTCCGGAGCCAGTGGGACGATAGGATTTCTATTCGGGATATGTTGTGACGGTAAAGGAAGTCGGGAAGGGAGAGAGACTGGAAAGAGGAAGTTTGGAAAGTACCTGGCTATTCGGATCTAGTCATCAAACATGGCTAAAGCCAAATCAAGAAACGTTTTGATTATGAATGTTGTTTTTTTCACCGGGACGATACTTAGAGTATCTACCACTCTGGAACGTGCCGCAAATAAAATTTCAACTTCGGACTCAAGCTTCTCTAAAACGACTCGTAGATCATTTTCCTCTTGTTCCAATAATTTCCGGACATCACGGATAAATAATTAATATGCGAAAAAAAATCGTATGTATAATTACGTTAATTTAAAAAGAAATACAAAAAAAAAATTGCGTATAATTGTTTTTACTCGTGACAGCTGTTTGACATTCCGAAATTATGCCTCCACACACATAAAAAAATTCTGTGACGCAAAACTTTTTTAAATATTTAAATTTAAATAATAAATAATAAATAATAAATATTAAAAATAAAAATATACTTTAAAACAGTAAAATATATACATACATGTACATATTTCTATGTCCGCATTTCATTAAAACTAGCACACTGTGCGCTTTAAAAATATAAATTTTGTGCTAGAAAGTAACATGTTTTATTAAATTGTGGAAAAATTCAAAATACCTTTACTTACTTGTAGAAGAAGTTTAGTACAAAAAAACATAAAATTTCAATATTAGATTTCAAGTATTCGTAAGAATAAAATAAAAATGTGAGAAAATAAGTCAATGTAGCATCGGACCGTAACACGTCCTCACTCGCCGAATGTTGTTCGGCAACTAATCAACTAATGCCGTAAGTGACTGACACGTAAAACACTATTCGGCGCGCCCGCGGCCTGGGTTTTTGAGGGGCATAGGGTCGAGATTGCTTCAGCGGGCTTAAAAAATGATAGTTCCCGAGGGATGTTTTTTAATTAATTCCGATGAATATGTTCCTAAAAGAACAGATGTTTTCAATTCGATGTATCGGGAAGTTACTAATTCATCTTTTAGAAAAATAAAATTTGATCGCTATCGCTAATGTTATAGTTGTAAAACGCTTTTCAAATTTTTTAAAACGTTTTACGTGAAAAAATTTAATGTTAAAGCACATTTTTTATTAATCTAAAATATAAATAATATGCATCCCGTGTGTTTCCTTTTGAAAAAAAAGATACTGTACTCACGAAGTCGTCGGAATTAATTAAAATGTGAGTCTCGGGCAAACCCCCGTCATAGGCGGTGATATCAACTCTTAATGTAAATATTTAACAAAATAGGCCCTAAAGTACTTCCCTGTGGTACACCAAATACAATATTGACTGGATCGCTTAGAGTATCATTGATATTAACTCTTTGACTCCTGCTTTCTAAGTAACTACCCATTAAAATAATTCCCCCTGTATACCGATTAGCTGTAGTTCTTTTCAAAAGAATTTTGTGCGAGATAGTGTTAAAAGCCAGGATGATCGGATATGTCATTTATTTATTCGGGTACTTACTTATCCATTTGATAAAAAACAAATCTACTGTATTATTATTTATTATTATTATTATTATATTTCAGTAACTGTAGGAAAATGTTTCCCTAGCAGCTCGGTTTCCGATATTTTCCAATGTGGGTGTGTCCAGGTGATATAAATAACAAGATGATATAATTGCCGATGATAAACCTCTGGGCGTGAAATTTTAATGTGCGAAACCATAAACGTTTGACATGCGATAACTCCATTTTACACTGTGACTAGAAACCGTTATTATTATTGGGTACTAATTTCGCATAATGCCGACCGAGGCATTTGAAAGAGCGCTCACTTTTTTAAAAAATTACTGGAGTCAAAATAATTTTAAAAAGTTCTTCTTTTAGGGTCGACTTAGTTCCATTTTAGATTCAAATCTTTATATCCATACACTTATAGCGCATTTGGGGTGATTTTTTCACAAAAACGGCGCTATACAAAAAAATCGTAGACATTATTGCTATTATCATGTGAATACCGCACTAAAGTCCAACTGTTTCTATTGCCAGTGGGACTATGGCATCTCCAATTCAGGGAATGCTGTGAGGGTGAACTGGATGGGGAGGGGTAATAGGATAATTGGGAATAGGATGACTGGGCTGGCTATTCAGATCTGGTCAGCAAACGCGGCTAAACAGCCATTTCGAGCAAAGTTTCGTTTCTAAATGTTGATCTTTCACGAGGACGATACTGAGAGCATCCGCCACTCCAGGACGTGCCGAAAATATACCTATTAATATTACCATATATAATTTTATTTTAATTATATTATGTAAATTAACACATAAATAAATAATATAAAATCCATAAAATAAAATGCGCACGCCTGGTTTTAAACTCGTAACTTCAGGATCCGTAGACAAGGATTTTAATCACTAGGTCGCGGAGGCCGTCACTTTACATACTTATTTAGTTACATTTATTTACTCAAATTTAATTACTTTTATTTATCCATATTTATTTCGCACGTACCCGTAGCAGGTGTGGATACTGAGCAGATAAACCCTAAAAGTGGGATCTGTACCGATTTGAAAGAAAACTGATAAACAGGTGTTTTTCGATATGGATTCGGTATGAAAATAGTATTGTGAAATGCGCGTATATTTTTGAAATTATTTCTGACATTTTGTGACAGATGCTCCCATATGACCTGTGGTTATGTTGTCATTTTTTGACGATTAAGTACCGTTCCAAATAATTATTGGCAACTGTATCTGCAAATCTATATGAAATCGTGGTTCGATGATAAATTGGCACACTTTTATAAAGTCATTACAAATACTTAAAATCACTAAAAACGTAATCTGGCCTAACCTAGTTAATCATTTTTTTTGTAGACCAATCATTTTTCATGACTCTCATCACTTTTAAAAATCATTTTGCCGAATTGTCCTGTTACTAAAATTGTAGGTATGAAAATCATGATCGTGTAAATCAAAGATTTTTCATATGGTTCCAATATGGTTTCCATATGGGGATCGATATGTAAATAAGTATCGTGTAAAGCTAGCTTAACGCCAGTTTACGTAAGACCCTTTGACTCAGATGTGTCGATGAAATGGATATTAATCTGTTCATTAAAGGATTTCGATATTCGATCAATTTCACCAGAAGTAACGACAAATTGAGCTTACTTTAAGCACATGGGCACACCCACAACAGACTTCTCTATCTGTTTTTCTATTTAAGACGATCCACCGGATAAAAGTTTAACGAAATCACGCGCTTCTTATGCAGGTGGCGACAAGGTTGAAAATCCCGCTGTACATCGGCCGCATGTTTCGATTTACGCAAAAAAAACATCACCAAAATGCGTGTTTTATTCTATTCTGTAAAGCTCAGACATAATTATTAAAATGTTCTACGGTCATATTCTAAAAAACTTAATTTACCACAATGAACAATACGAAAATATGGGAAAAGGAGTTCATAAGTAGGAGATTTTGCCCTTTAAACATTTTTTTTAATGTCTGATACTTTATTTTTTTCTAAGCTTATAAAAAGACATACCAAAAAAATGCTCGTTTAAATGAAAGGCCAAGGGGTGATCTACTTGCAGTATTTAATAAAATCATCTATGAGATTTCTAGGCCAACAAATTCTCGAACCGAAAACACACGATTTTGCATTACTTCCCATTGCATCGCCTAAGTTTACGATGTGTGACAATCTCGGATAATATATTACATTCTATTATATTCTATTATCTGAGGTGACAACAGTAACCGTTTTGCAAATCATCGATACGTGGAGCAACTTGGTTACCTCTTTGAATAAAAAGTGAGATGGTAACGCCAAGCTAACACATCAATTTCACGCACTCGACAGGTAATCAAAACTTTCATATTAGAAAACTATATTTGGCAAAAAAGTTAATGGATAAAACGAATCAATTTTTTATCGATCTCCGGAATTCGGCTAATTGATTACGTGCGTAAATATTTATTGCTCCTGCAACCAATTATGCTAGTTCCCGCTTATTCAAATATAAAATGATCGTAAGTATAATACGTATATTTAAATACACCTACATACTTAGTCTACATAGATACTAATAAAATTTACATATAAATAGAATATCTACTCTTTATACAAACAAAATTGCGAGCACAATTATATTGGAAATACAATACAATGAATAATTCTCACGGTTTATAGGATTTTGGTGTTAAATTCTTTGTAAACTCCACGAATTATGCAAAATATATAAGAGTATATACATATATGTGTAGGTACGCATGTATGTAATTCTAATCGCATTTCTCATTGTTCACAAAATTTCTAATATTCGTTATTTGTCATCGTTAGCAGGTGCTAAAATCTCACATAGTTTTTTCAATACTTACAGCTCGACATAGTTAAATTTTCAGGCGACCAGTAGAGGAACTAAAGACGCCATGTTTTTTATTTTATATTTGGTTGTCTAAATATTATAATTGAAGTTTCTTAAAAGTAGGTACTATTTTTTTTATTTTTTTTTTATGTGTAGTTTGGCATTTAATTGTAAATGTTTATATGATTACTTTGGCAAAACAAAGTACTCGCTTCGTTTTTTTAAATGTGTTCTTAATTAATTATGTGTTGTATTAAAATGTTTTCACGGATTCGCATTTGAGTCTGTTTTAAAGACACATCGCAAAACATCATAATAGATTTTTTAAGTTTTTTTTTTTTTAAATTAGTAATTTTGATCTGTGAATTTGATTTTGTTTTTATTTATTTAACATATAATACATGGTTATTTCAATACATACATTACAGAAAATCGAAAAAAATCGCCTTTCCGTGTAATTATCTTCCTTGCAAAGCGCTAGTAAGCGTAGTTAATTGTCTTGGAATATGATGTAGAATCATCTCCTTTCGGAAGGTACCACTAATTTCTGAACACTGTATGCACTTGTACCGTTGTGTGTTTTTTTTTAAATTACAATAATTTTCCTGTGAGCCATTTTGGTGATATCATTTAAAACATTTTAAATGATCGTAGCGCTCTATTTTTTTTTCTACCAGATTGTAGATCTCATGATTTTGGCATTCATGGACTTTGAAAACCTATAAGCATTCCCGAGAATTCCAACATTAGGACGAGTTGCTTTCAGATAAACCTGTGTCGTCAGCTTCGCGATAAAAGAGCACCTATAGGGTAAATTTTTTTATTATGTAACCTACAATAAAGTGGGTATTTATTTTGCAGTGTGTCGTTCTGAAGTTTCAGAATAAATATAGACGTCTATCCATTAAATAATGACGACACATCTTGTTTCCTCATTATTTTTAAATAATTCAAGCATTCCGTAGGGAAATAGAGAACTAACGTAAGTATGTACTTACATAATTTGTGGATATGTGTGTAGGTATATTACGAGTATGATAGTGTGATGGATGTGACCTATCCGCACCGCGATGGAAAATAATACCAAGCCAACTTATCGCGAGAGTAAAAATGCGAGAAATATAAAATAGCGATGACATCATGGACCATCGCAGACCAGTGTTGTTGAAACTCCGCTGTAAACACGTTACCAACAGTCGGTAGTCGGCGGCTCAATATTCCAACCATTCTTTTTTATGTCCATTAGGTCATCCCCGCTACCACCAGAAGAAACTTTTCCATCACGTTTTGGGATAGCCATTAGTCAGACAATAAAATATAACTTTAAATCTTTTAAAACTTTTTTTAGAGAGAATCAGAAAGTCGTCATACTTAAATGTTTGTTTTCAAGAGTTTTTTTACGAGTTAAATATTGTTGAAAATATTAATTTTGTGATTAACTTATTAATAATATTTTTTTCTTATAAATCTGTTTGTAAAACATATAATTTTAGATGTTTTATACTGGTTGTCCTGGTGAAGACACGGGTGGTGTTGAAACGTGTGTAGGCGTATGAAGAGAATAATATATTTATTTTTTTAATAAAATGTAGAAAGTGCGTAATTAGGTTTACTTGTGGACGATGATAATATGAGTATTAGCGTAGAATAAAGAAGAACACAAGAAATGCGATGTGGGCGTATTTTGTGATCCAAAAATTCTGGCCATTCGGGCCTTAAATTTCAAATTCAGAAAATTGCTGTCATTACAAATTAAAAATCAAATGGAATATACGATGTCATGCAGCGTGAGAGAGACAGAGCGATGTATTTTCATTGGCTCTCTCGGGGCTAGAACCAAAAGGTGCTACTAAGTCATCGGTTTCCATTCAAAATCTTCATGAAAGGCATTTCTAGTGTGTCTTAGGGTATCTTCCGATGTTATTATCAATAATTAAATCTATTTTATCGTAATTTCAATAACACTTTCTTCGACTAAAGGTAGGTTTAATTTTAATTAAAAGTATTTCCATTCCTCTATTATTGATTAGAATTAATAAAACTGTGTGCACTTTATAGTTATCTTTCAAAATAATAAAGATATAATTGAAATGTATGTATCATGTTCTCCTCGTAGATAACATTTTATTTCCTATGAGATACCGATGTGCATTTTACCATAACGTTGCGTTTTCGGTGATTTATTCTATATTTTTTATATAAATAAATAATACATAATTATTGCTTGATACTTGTTCGCACTTGTCTTGCCCATTCGTCAAGCCTGGACGAAGTTATTGACAATAGAACATTGATCTACAATGCCTAGATCAATGCAATATGGTATTTTCACTGGTTTTTTTTTCATTATCCACAAAAAAAATTTTAAAAATGCGATAAGGATAGCATTTTAATTTGATTTTTATACTTACGAATAAATTCTCCACAACGAATTAAAATGTGCCATTTTTGATTTGCCGCCAAAACGACATGTTCGTTTTTATTCGTGAATGTCACGTTGTTGACGTCACGCTGGTCTACGTCGGTGACACCCGTCTTACCAGCCAGTAACGTTATCTACACCATAATGACGTTTTTATCAATTTTAGGTTGTTTTTTAAATCAGTAATTTACTATGGATGAAAATATTAAAAAAATAAACAAATTTAGGGCGGTTATCAAAATCAGAAATATTTACTTTAAATCTTCCAAACATTTTTAACGGTATCCGTTTGTGAAAATTCCCTATTGATTTAGACCGTCCGGGCCGCTTCAAAGTGTAAAATTCGTCTATTCAAATACCTATTTCGTCAAGTATGTACTTCTGCGATCATTTTAGAACACTTTTAATATATTTTCTTGTTCTGTTTCGTTTTCATTTTTCATTTTTAATGTGCGAAAACTTGATAGGTACCTATTGTGGGATTCATCTCGATTCATCCGATTACCAATCAAGCGTCCCACCCACCGGGACCGCCCTATAAAATATCGACCACTAAGAAAGTATGGCGACGTTAATTTTAATAAAATATCTTATGTAAGAAGTAGGAATATATGTAGGAAGTAGGAACGAATGCTTCGTTGAATTAAATATTTTATTGCTTATAAAAAATGCAGCTTCTAGTCAGTTGGTTGCAATTCTGTATTGTGTGACTCACTTATTATATGTTTCTCTTTAATAAAAGTGTTATTATCCAATAAGTGTTATTATAAGTGTTATTATCCAATATAATTATAAATTATTTTTTCTACCCACACACCATTGTAGTGTTCTATGGTATGGCATTTCCACAATATTACCCAATTCGGTAATGTCAGAAACTACGAACTACGAGCACGAGCATAGCTAATTAGAATAGGCATATACGAGTACAATACTCGTTGGGTCATCATGTTGGGTAAAAATTTGCGTTTGTTTACAAAATTAATTTATTTCATCATGAAATTTTTCGTATTCGGGATTGTGGGTATGTGAAATGTACGCAACGGTAATAATAATCCACCTGTGAATATATATAGAAACTTATTTCATTAAACTTAATATTTGACTGCTGTTCTAATATGAAATTTGTAATTTCATATCTCCGGTGATTATTTGACACATCTGTACGTGCGGACTTACCTGTGATGGCACCGAGAGGCATCCAGCGGTATAATTATTATTATCTTCAAAGACTCTACGGGCATAAACAGAATTACGTATAATTTATTCTTAATAGCGAGTGTATGGAGTGTTTTGTATACCCGGGTGGTGTTGTAATTTGTAAGTTAACCGTTACAGAAACAAAGATTACGTCATTTGACTTTTTGCTCGGCCATCGCATTCTCGTAAAGCGTACAAAGAAAGATAAGGTGCAAAATCCATTTAAATTTTGCTTACATGTTATGCTAAACAGAATCCATAAAATGCACAGGTACCTTACTAGCCACGGCCTACCTCACCGTCAAAATATTTGTGTACAACAAGTTTGACAAATAATAATAACAATGTTGCAGGATTGTCTAATGTCTGACATTTTGAACTCCACAGAAAGATAATCCACGTATTCACCAAGCCATTTTTTTACGATTTTTACATTAATCTTAGTGACTTGTTGTGATTTATGGCTGTTTCGTGATATGAGAATTGTACCCTGACGGAGAGGTTAGCAAATGGCATTTCAAAATAAACGTAAGAACATTCTTACCGGCGATATAAATAGAGAAGAGGCGTGGCCCGCTTCTACAAATTATTGTGAACTTATTATAGGAACAAACAACAACAAAAAAATGTTATAATTGCTAAAACAGCGTCCCCAATCTGGGGCGTGTTTCGAGGCTGGAGGTAGTGGGAATGGGAAGCAGAGGGGAAAGAGGAAGGGTGGGGTACCTGGTTATTCAGATCTGGTCACTAAACTAAAATCTTAGCTGGAAGGTATTAGTTATAAGTCTAAGTGGTAGATTCAATAAATTCGTTTGAGGTGATTTTCCAACGAAAACGGAGCTACAGAAGTAATCCAATTATTATTATAAACACGGCTAATGCGAAATCAAGCAACGTTTTGATCCTGAACGGCGGTCCTTCACCGGGGCGATACTGAGAATACCTACCAGTCCAGAATGTGGAGAAAATATAGGTATCAACCTACTGTACTATTTTTTTTTTAAAGAAAGACAAATATTCCCTGGTTACGAATAACCTGACAATATTTGAAAATCTTCCACTACCATCACAGTAAGCGGAAGATGTTGCTTGTGTCGTAATGGAGGACTTAGCCAACCGAGGAATTGAACTCACGACGCCTGGGTGAGACCCAAACACGATGCCAACTCAGCCACTGACCGGTCAAACTATGTATATTGTTTTTATTTTATTGTATATGAAATTACATATACAAATCTACAGTTGCAGATTTAATAGAAATTTTAATTCAAATTCATTAATTTATTTGTATATACGACAGTGGGGCTTTTACACGACAATTAGGTGGTGGTTTTAAGCGGACTTGAAGTGAAACAACACAAAACTGCGCTATATAAATGCTTTGTTATTATTATTATTATATTGGAATAATATGAATCAACAGTAGTAAAACATAAATATAAGTAGGTACCTATGTAAATACTTGTCCGTATCTAGTAGTGCCGATTGAAGTCTATAGGTACCGAAGCGCTATCAGTTTTTTAACAAAGTTACTGGAATCGTAAATTAAACGTTATCTTTAGAAAGTTATTTATCGTGAATTAATTGAGCCTATCAAGCAATACTAAGGCCAATGACGAACCCTTTGTTCAAGGCGAGTGAAAAATAAAGGCCCCGCTACATAATAAGAAGTGAGTTTTGACAAGGCAGGTTCAGTTGCGTGTTCCCGGGACATAAAAGCGAGTGAGGGTGTGGTGTGTGTAATATAATACGTACTCACCTATAGATGTATTATTCACCACCCATATAATGTGGACACGAATGTTTGAATGTGGATTTAGCCCTCCCATGTTTTTGGGGCAAGGGCGAGGATAAATAATGGCCTCCCCTAACTTTGTCTTAGTCACCCTCAAAGTTTCAGCGAGCTTTATATTTTCTATGTTTACCACATATCCAATCCCATATTCCAGTCGGGATGGTACTGAGCCATATCGTGTATATTATTAATTATTATATATCTGTATATGTATCCATATAATATGTCGATGTATAAATATATTATAGGAGGGTATGTAGCTTTAACATAAATTCAGAACACTGCACAGTGCGCACATCGCAAGGGCATAATAATCTTCCTCGTGTTGGAGAGGGTTCAGAAAAAGTTTTTGAGATTTCTCTACATGCGGCGACTATCCGTGGCTTTATCCAACTAACTTTCTTCTGGGCATGCTCGGATTTCACTCCCCGCAGCTCAGAAGAGAGGGATATGCCGCAACCCATTTTTTTCACTGATGCGAGGCTGTTGTAGATTTAGCAATTTTGGAGCGCATAAGTTTCTATGTTCCCGATGACTATCTACGAGAGCGTCAGAGATTATTCTATCTTCCTACCTGTAGGACCAACCTGACCATGGTTCTCCCGGTGGGGAGGAGTATATTGTTCCAGAACAAAATCTCGCAGGTGAAGTGAATCAGTGAAGAGAGATTCAAAAGGGAAATCCTCATTGCGCGATCTTCGTCACTGCCTGTTTATTTTTTAGAACTTATCTTTTTCTTCGTACTTTAAAATGTGTAAATCTTTTTTTCTTATAAATATGAAGTAGGTACATGTAATTTTTTTTGTATGCATTATAATATGTTTGTAGTGCATAAGAAATTAAATAAAAATATTATTACATGATGTGACTGCACCGGTGCAATTCATCGCACACCCATACTACTCTAAATCTAAATAATATATCAAACTGATATAATAATAATAATAATAATTCGACTACCATAATAAGGCAGGCGCCTAGTTTGGTAGTCGAAAATTTACATAAACATGATCTTTGAAGTTTGGCATCTTCACTATGTACGAGTATATGAATGTTTAAACATTAATCAAGATTTCCGTCTTTGCATTACAATTTGAAAGCATGAATAACAATGTTATTTGGTCCAGCACCCCTAAATAACTGCAATATGGCAATTTAGCAGAATTCAAACAAGCAAAAAAGTTCGTCTAAATAGAGTTAAGTTTGTTTATTCTAGTATGTACTTGCTGAATTATCAGGCGGTGCCTAGGCTATGATTGGTTTGGAGTAAAGTTTTGACATTAGGATGTGTTACCCGTACCTTTCCCTCTACCTCTACACCTATACTTACCCCTACCCAGTAATTTTACTTTATTTTAAATGTCAAGTGTGCAAATTTCAATCAAAAAGTATCAAAATTCTGCTGTAGGAAAGGGGGATGTGGGTAGTTTTTTCGAAATCTCATATAAACAGTGACCTTCCTCTTGTTTTGAAGGTCAACTGTGTAAAATTTCATTAACCCGGAATAAAACTGTAGATTTGTATACAAAACAAACAAACACACACCGCCCGAGACACTCTTCTTTATATATTCCATTATGAGTTTGAGATGTGGCATTTTTGTGAATGTTCTTTCAAAAGTATACCTACCTATGACCAAACGTAGTAACCAATTGTTGCTGAAGTACGATATATAGATCGTAATTGGATGAACCGTGAAACATGAAATATGTGGTTTTCGTAATACAAAATAATAAAACCATTATTACATTATTGATAACCATAGATTAGAGAATGACACAACAAGTGCATTCCACGTAGATTTAAATGGAAGTCGGTGTGCCTTTTGGTTATAGCCTCGAGAGAGCTAATGAAAATATAGCAAATACGGCGCTTTGTCTCTTTCTTACACTGCCTGCATTGTATATTGTCATTCCGTTTCATCGAAATGAAATGATGATAAATTTTTTTTATTACAAATTTAAGGCCCGAATGGACAGACTTTTGGATCACTAAACCCGTCCTCATGGTATTTCTTGTGTTTTTCTTTATTCTATGTTGATGACAATGGCTACGTAGCTAAGGTACTTTGGTACTGAAAATTAACAATAAATTTATTATTTTTTCCACCATGTTGAACCATGCAATAAAATTACACCAGCGAGTACCTTCGCTCTTACGTACTCGTATGTACGTTGATTAGGTGTGTCGAAATCACCAAAAGTTACACGATTCTGTAAGTCGGAAAAAAAGAAGAAAAGAAACTGCGGAAAGAAAGTCCACCGTTATACTTTAATTGTTACATATTATGTACATCTGCGTCATCACTGAACAATTAATTGCAAACAATGCATCTCAGATCGCAGCTCACTTATTTAACTACTTTTATGTGCATCTATAAAACTTTAATTTAAATAAATATATTACAAACCTTTAGATGCGTATGCAAATGACAAATGCAATAACAAATAAGTTTTTATGACAAATTACTACTGTGTTTACCGATTATTAATACTTTCATGACTTCATTGAAAAATCTAATTATTAAGCGTTATGTTGCAATAGAGATGACGTTTCACTTTTGTACACATGATGAGATCTCTCATGTCAGGTCAATTGCCTTCGAGGGAAAATGTTTTCTTAGTTTCGCTCGTATAATATGGCGAATCTGCTTTATGCAACCCATTTCATTATGTACATTCCATTTAACTTAATTATACGAAAGTAAACTTATTTCTAAAACCGGTTTGTTATTCTCGCGATTCATTTATTTGTTTAATTTATTCGACGTTCTTTGGTACTTATGGGATTCTGACTAGATTATTTCCAGCTGCCGTGCTTACCAAATGACGAATGTTTCCAAAATTAACAGCATTATACAATTACATAAATAGATCTGATGTCGTCGCCTAAATTGTAATAATGTGGGCTTATTGCATGTCGGTTACAAGTTATTTTTTGTCTGTTGCAGGTTTAAAACACAAAATGGCAGACACAGAGACCCCGGTGAAAGAACTTTCGGAGCTTAAATTGGACACGAGTAACGGAGAGGCTAATAATGGAGATAGCTGTCCATCACCGACACCTGCCGGAGGCTGCACGTTCAAAGATACTTTCAAAGCGTTCTCAAAGTTCGGTGATCTCAAATCTGACGGCAAACAGATCACGCTCTCCCAGAGTGACAAGTGGATGAAGCAAGCCAAGGTGATCGACGGCAAGAAGATCACCACCACAGACACAGGAATATACTTCAAGAAGTTGAAGAGCCAGAAAGTCGGCGTAGAAGACTACAAAAAGTTCTTGGAGGATCTAGCCAAGAATAAGAAGGTGGAAATCGAGGAGATCAAAACCAAATTGACTAACTGCGGACCCCCGGGACACACCGGACTTGGGGTAAAATAACACTTCATAATATTGCATATATATTCTACACACCAAACCCTGTAATTAAATGTTTTCGTGTTGAAGATTGTAGATATGATTTTCAGTATCGGTATGCTTTTAAGGGCCGGTATTTCGGTTGCTTTTTTAAGCTCGGCTTGAGAGATATTTACGGTTGTCAACCAATCCGGCTTACAACATTCCCGAGTATACTAAAATATCGCCCTAACTAATGGTGATTTATTTTATTCGACAGTATTTCTTGAATATCAACGATGTTTAAAAATTCTAATTTTGTTATCTAATATTAAATTTTCTTGCAATCCTCGTGAAATTCTCTTCAGGCGGTTCTCAATACATTTGAGTACGTAGATACTACATGCGTAGGTACCTACGTTTGTCTGAAGACTCCGGAGTTTAATTAGAAATCTATATGACCCTGAATTATTGGATATCGTTCAGTCTGGTATAAAAAATTGATAATCTTTAAAGTACAAAAGGTACCTAAAAAATAATAGATTGCAGTCATATTATTGGCCCATTGTCTTTTTGATTAAAAATACAATACTACGCCCATCAACGTAAAGCATTATCCGGGTAAAAAAAAAACTTAAATTCGAGAGAATGATTCATGCAAAAAGGCTACCTTTGTCATGCCCACGCATGTTGTACAATATTAATTGTAACACTAATAACGACCTCAGTTTTGTTGTTTTTTGTTGCGGACATAGACAATTCATGTCTATATATAATAGATGTAGGTACATATTTACCTATAAAAGTCTATCCCACGCATCAATTTGTAGTTTATTATCCTGATTAACCTTGACTTTTGCTACCAGGTAGTGAAGTCTCCCGCCTCAGTGGAGAGGCTGACAGACCCCAGCAAGTACACGGGGTCCAGCAAGCAGAGGTTCGACGACACGGGGAAGGGAAAGGGTATTTCCGGAAGGAAGGACCTCCCCGACGCTTCCGGCTACGTCACCGGATACCAGCACAAGAACACGTATGACAAGACACACTAGATGATTACACAGCATTCTACCTATAGATAAGCAAAGTAATTTTAACAAATGGTTACGCGTATTTTATTCTAGTGCTAATATTTAAGTCCATGGAATATGGCGTAAGCAATTTATATTTTTCCAAAATCTTTAGATATTTGTACTACCTAACCAAACAAACTATAATAATATACTACTATATCCAAAGGCAAATTGAGCTTAAATTTAATAAAACGGAGTGAATACGGGCCATCTTAATAAACCATAGAAATGATTTAAGATTGAAGGACAACCTTTGTAAAATAATGTAAAGAGCCTGAAACGTGCCATTGACCATTGAGTAGTGAGCGCCGAGCACTGAGCAGGCTGTACGTAATATTATGTGTGCGATTAGATGACAATATTTGAATACCTATTACCTATTGCTCGCGGCAATTAGCCAGGTTTGCTCCATGTTTCGTGAAATACAAAAATAATCTTCTCACTCAGAAACAGTTGTAACCGCTTGGCTTAGAAAATAAGATATATATCGTACACACCTACATTAATAAATTAAATATGGAATCAAATTGTCGATGTTAGCCCTTTTCTCGAGCTTCAATAAATAGGGTTTATCTTTCAAAGTACTTATGTACAAAATTGCAATACTTAACTCAATTAGGTAGGTACCTAAGAAGAACCTTGATGACTTTTTGTAAATTCTAGTAAGTAGGTACACCACACCTATTTCATAAAAGATCTGAATTTGTAATCTCACTAGAGTTTTACGAGAGGTTATCATCGAGCCACGAGAGAAAGGGTGCCCGCCGGAAAAAGGTCATGAAAATTGCGTATTTTACAACATGCTGCATATTTTCACTGTACCGAATAAATCATTATATATATATATTATATTTATAATGGATCATTTTTTTAAGTGATTCATTTAATGCGTAGTTAACAAAATAATAAATAAAAGTACATATATTTTATCACGAAAAAACTTATACAGTAGTCGCCCAAAGCATGCCAGAATAAATGTATGTATTTTATGAATTAATTATTGAATTGCATTTCATAACGCATAGATCGTAAGGTTTCATTCTGTATGAAAAAACATAAATGTAGGTATTTGAAATGAGATCAAAATTTACCGTCGTTGAAAAATTGTGACATTCTTCAGGTAATACTATCCATTTTGATAGGTATGTTCTGTACCTCTTTGTGTATGTTCTTCCCTGTTGTAAATATTATTCTATTTATAATATGATGTTATAGTTTCCCTGTTTGTTAGCTGCTTGATTTATAACAAATATATCTCACTACTTATACGAAGATGCCTATCATTACTTTCCAATAAAAAAAGAAATTTAACATAAAGAAACCCATTTTTGATTTACTTCAGATTTTTTAACTTTATTTGGTCAACACTCTTCAAGGCTGTTCTGTCAATACCTTTCCATGTGCCTAGATGCTGGCAGACAAGATTAAGATCATTTCTAACGTGAATATTAATAATAATAACATGACAGCTAAATGTGTGGAGAGTTCAGGAAAAGCAAATATTACAAATAAAAAAAAAACGAAACGAAATCACAATGAATTCTAACAAGATGCCAATGCCATACATCTGTTGCTAGAAGTGTTGTCAGTGTCTATGCACTTATATAGAAGGGTGTGTGTTGGCTTTACAACATCGACTAAAATAGTGGGAGTTGGAAAGGCTAATAATACTAATAATAATTTATGTTTTGAGGTTATTTAGCTGTAAAGTTATTGCTTTATGTTCGGAGATAATTTACCTTTCTAAAATTAGAATGTTCCACCACATTAAAGGTTTGATCTACTAGGCTTCTGGTTGCCCCCCTTCCCCTTCCCCTTCCTCGTCTTCTTCTTCTTTCTCCACTTCTTGGTCGGGATCGTACTCCTCTGGGAGAGGTTCAACGAACACTTCTTCCAAGGATTTCTTCTCCACAATTCGAGGGGTGAAGTCAAACGCTGCTGGCCAACATTTCTCTGCGAACAAATTTAAAAAAAAAATGGTAACCGAGAAAACAATTCCACCTTGTGAGAACCACTCTGTCGACTAGGCACTAGACAATAGACAGTAAGCATACAACTTACCGAGTATAAAATAAATCACCTGTGGGTGTTCTAAAGTGGACACGAGTCATTGGGTGTATAAGACATCCACACAAATCTCTAAATCATTCAATCTATTATTCGCCTATTCAATTCGATGACATAATCGTACCCAAACTGGGATCCACTTCGTAAAACTAGAACGGAATCACGCATTTCTTATGCAGGTGATTTACGCTAAAAAAACATCACCAAAATGCGTGTTTTATTTTATTTTGTAAAGCTCAGCCATAAATATTAAAATGTTTTACGGTCATATTCTAAAAAACTTAATTTTCCATAATGAACAATATAACAATATTGGAAAAAAGGTTCGTTTTAGGTATTTTTATATTTTATTTAGGTCTTATACTTTATTTTTTTCTAGGCTTATAAAAAGACTCTCCAATAAAATGACCGGCTAAACGCAAGGCCAAGGTGTATTCTACTTGCACTATTTAATAAAATCATTTATGATATTTCTAGGCCATTAAATTACCTAAATAAAACACATGACTTTGCGTTACTTCGCATTGACCGCCTTAAAAGAGAAAAAATCTGGCCTGGGAGTATTATTTTTTACTACCAAAGGTTCTAAGGTTCTAATTTTGAAACTGTCAATTCATGGTGGAATTCCATATTAAAATGATTTTTTTTATTAAAAAACCTTTGTAACTTTTTTCCACTTATTTATTTTCGACCGGACCGGTTTCACCCTATCACGGCCTTCCTCAGACTGGTACAATTAATACTAAATCTATGGTATATATAGCATGGGTGTTGGGAGTGAGTTCCCTGCTTTCTAAAATTGTTTTTATTATTTGAAATTTATTTTATTGATAAACCGTCCCGAAAGTAGTTTTTAAAAACATAATAAGTCAGCAATAAAATAAATTTTAAAGGTTTTTTAATTAAAAAAAAATCGTTCTAAGGTTCATTATTTGGAATAGATATCTAACTTGTACAAGGTACAACTTTTAATTAGAAGAATTATTTTTATTAAAAAAATTGTTTGCCATGCAACATTTTTGTAACTGTGCAACATTATTATTATTTTTTTATTATGGTATTGTGTTGAATTTTGTTATATCCGATATTCCTACTATATAGGTAACCATTATTGTATATCTTAATCTATTAGAAGTAAAAAAATGTCTGTCGAAGTGTTTTTTTCTGAATTACAATTTTATGAATGAAACAAACTGAAAAATGCTATCTATCCTGAAAGATTATTCATTATACCAAAACTTGAATTTTATGATAACTATTCGCTTACAAAAGTACCAGCCGAAAACTTTTTGTTCCAAAAAAATTTGAAAATCGGAAGAAAAGTCTTGGGACGATACTGTTTCTATAATATTTTTTTTTACGTATTAAGTATATATATCGCCACATTAACGGGGAGAGGGAAGTCGGAGATTTATTATTTATCAATTCAAAATAATGATAATATTATTGTTCAATACGATAAACATAGTGTTTTTATTAATTGTTTTTGTGTTTAATTCGTAGAACTCCATTTAATTGTTTTTTTAAGGGATTTTTCTATTCAAAATGCTACGTTTTCCAAACATCGATCAAAATATTTCATTTATGTGACATTTATGTACATAACAGCGCCCTTAAGGTGATTTTTCAAAACCTACGGCGTAGTCGTGGGGAATACTCATAAAACGCAATTATTTAATAAAACGGTAGAAAGGGGAATAGTTTAGTAATACGTTCATAAATATTATTAGGCGCTAATAGGCAGGTAATCATTTTCTTCATCCAAATATTTATTAATTCGTATTTTTCTCCACAGATGGCGGCTTCGTAAAAAAGTATATTTTCGTGTTAGTCTTTGAGGAAAGGCTGCGGCCTGTTTCAAACAAAACCTAATTTTATATTTGATGCTGAAATACCCATCCAAACTGAATTATATTTACATTTAAATTAAAGGTATAGTAAATATCTAGTACGGATAAGAAGCATTTTATTTATTTTCATTTTAAATTATGAAATATAGGCCATTAAAAATATCAATTTTTCATGATTTTAGAGACAACTTTCACAATTATTTGCAAGTTTACGGTAAAAAAAAAACAATTGTCATACTTGTTATGTAAATATGATTACATAAAATAAAATAAAAATAAAATAAAAAAAATAAAAAATCTTAAACAGACACTTTTCTTCGATTAATTATTCTCAAATTATGTACGGCAAATTTGTGTTCCGATGTAAATTGGTCATTTTAAAATTAAATTTAAGTCCATAATAACACTTTTTATTTTATATTTCATTATATTTTCATAGTAGACGGGCTAAAACTTTTTTTTTATAAATCACATTCGACCGATTTCTTTAATAACCTTCTCTTTGTAAATGTAGAAAAAAAATACATATAATCCGTACTAGATATTTTTTATACCCTTTGAGGAAAAAAATATCATTCGGTTTAGGTGAGTATTTTGGACTCAAATCCAAAATTCGAAGCCGTTTCCCTTATCCTAGCGGTAGTGTTGGAAATTTAAAAAAACTGACAATTTATGAAAAGGGTAAGAACCTTCAGCGGCTGATAATATTATGTACCCAATTTTAAAACGAACATTTTTCATTGTATAAAAATTACAAGCAGTGGTGGAGTCTTACTATTTCACAGCTTTTAGTGCTAGCAGTATACGGAGGCGTGGCTGCGCAATGTATCCTGCAAAAAAACTAGATTGAGGAAGTCAAGTGTATTGCCACATAAGTCAGGTAGCAACTAAAAAGTTCTCATTGATTTGTCAAAAAGAGATAATTTATCAATTTTCTTTTTGTGGTTCGTTTTTCTTTAGGTAGCCACAGCTTTTCAGGGTTTATGGACTGCATGTCACTGATACGAAGCCTAAAACCCGTAGGCAATTTGTGAAAATTTTTAAAGGTAGATTGGTAAATGGTATGCCTGTACTCTATCTGCTAATTTACTAGATAAAGTAGGTTTTTTTAAACTTACCAAATGCAAATTGATAATCTGGTAAAGTGTGATACATGTTGGAATATTCCCTTAGGTCGGTGATGTACGGAGATGCCAGGACATACTCCAGGAGCGCGTACTCGGGAAGATACTCCGTTTTAGTGTCCTTCAGGCTCGTCGTGCTAAAACTCACCTAAAACAAATAAGTTTACATTAGACACCGATGATAATATCTCTTTCCAAGTATTCAAAATGAACGGAAATCGTATATTATTATTTCATGTCTAAAAAACTGTATACCTAAAGGTAGGTTGTCGATACACCGACAATTTTTTATTGTTGTATATACCGCACAAGAGTCTCAACTGCCTGGAGACTGAATATGTTGTGAGGCTGAAGGGAGTTGGAAGGTGAAGGAATTGAGGAAGTGAAGGTTGGCTATCACCAGGGCAATCCTTAAATGGCCCGACTGTCAATTGTCAATATTATTCTTTTGTGTAACTTAAAACGAAATGTTTTAAATCCAAATGGTTCAAAATTCTTTTCAATCGTTTGTGTTTTTAAATTGGTAATTTTTTTTTAAATTTATTGTATATTGCAATTTTTTTAAGTTTTTTTTTCAGTTTTCTAATTTTATTTTATTTTATTTATTTTTGGGAAAATTAACAGCAAATCCACAATTTACTTATATATAACAATAATTCATGCCTTTTTATTTAACATATACCAAGCTGAACAATCACTCCTGTAAATTGCCATCTCAGCGGGGTCGTTTCACATCTAGTGAGATGGGCAATACGTCAGCAAGGATTTGAAGTGTTTATATAATATGTATTTAAAAAAATTAAAAGATAGAAAACATTAAAAAAATTTAAAAAAAAATCGATTAAAATTAAAATCTCTATCGTCAATACTTCGTCCAGGCGCGACGAATGAGCTTGATAAATGCGAACAAGTATCCAGCAATAGTTGCACACTAATGAAAATATCCGAATATATTATTATGAATGGTTACAAATTATTTCTTACACTTTATTATGCCCTTTTGACTGCTTAATTATTTAATTTTTACTTTGGCTATGCGTGTTGTGCTTTGTTCGGACGGTCGTAGGGTCGGTTCCGCGATATTTTGCGCCCTGTGCGGTAAGTTCCGATGGCGCCTCCCCATTTTTTTTATATTCAGGCTTTTAAATTCCACACGTTCCAAAAATCTCGAGACAAAAAACTTGTTTCCACACATTTTTGACGATCGTTCAGTATACCTGGGTGGTATATCTACTCGTATGAGTACACCCTTCGGCATCCTAGAGACTAGTTGCAATGTCGCTGGCGTAATAGAATCTTAGAGTAATAATGTTACTCTAAGAATAGAATACATATTTATTCCGTGTTATGGGACACTATAGGTAATTTTTAAATGATTTAGGGAATAATTTCGGCGCCCATTCAGAGACGGTGCCTATGTTTTTTCCAAAGTTAAATGTTAATTATGTGTTTTAAATATTAAGTATGTTTGTTTCTAAAAACTGTATTGCAGATTCTGCGTGTGATCCCACAATGTGTTTCTTAATTCTTGGGAATACAATGCATAATGTATTGTATACTTTTTAATAAAAAAATTAAAATAACAGTATGAACGTATGGCAGATTCGGCATTCTCTGGTCTCTGGACCTCTGGACGAAGTATTGGTGATAATATTGACAATAATTTTGATCGTCTCTGGAGCGCTTTACCCGTTACCCTGCCTGGAACTCTTGAGATTTCGAAACGTTGAGTTTCTTACGTGAATACACTGAAGAGTTAAACATGTGAGCGTGTCCGTGTGCTAAAATTAATCCCATTTTTGTCCTTCCTTCTAATGAAATTGATTAAACATTTTCAAATATCGAAAATGTTTCTTGAAAATACAATTTTATCGGCATGTCTGGTTCCCAGGAGTCCGAAGGCCCGATGTCAATTGACGACATTAGATTTCTTTCAAATCGGTATGGTATGGATTTCAACATGAAATATGACCATCATTTTTTTCTCAAAACATCATAGTTTCTTACCCCTTCGAGATGGGATTAAATAACTTTGCAAAACAAAAAGGTACCTGTTTATTTTCCACCGTCAAAACCATCAGCTTGTCAATCTTCTCCAGAAAAGTTTCTAAAATTTCAAAATGATATGACATTGGGGCCCCGGCGTTCATCTTGGCAGCCAGCGTGGAGGGGGTGGTGGACAAACAAGAGTCTTCGCGCAGTAAACGCTGAAAAGTTACAAGGATCATAAATAAACAATCCTTTATATATCTTATGGAAATTTCGAATTTCAAGAGTTTTCTATCCTTCATGCTTTATAATTTTCCTTAGGTACATTATATTTTGTGTATTTCTTTTTCATTAACAATGCTTACATGTTACATTCACATTTAAATTCACTGTACTTCCATTAAAAAAAAAACTTGAGTTACTTTATATGTAAAACAATGTGACTTATGTGGTAGGTACCTAACCAATTTAGAAGTTCTTCGTCGAATGACCAAGAATTGTGAAACTGTACTAGCTTTAAATAGAAGAAAACTCCAATATCTTGGTCAAATTACGAAGAACGAAAAATAGTAGGTAGGTAGGTATCTGCCGCGCCTCGCCATATTGGAAAATATTAAAATCGAATAAAGTTTTACAATTCAGACACGTAATTGCTTTTTTTTTAAACCCCAACAAAGAACCTAATAACCTATTTTATATATAATTACATGTAAAATGAGTTCTTAGTTTGGGTTTAAAGAGAGAAAAAAACTGATATAAAAATTCCATACAAAAACTTCAAGCTTTACTAAGCTTTAAATTAATTTGAAGGGATTATTTTGCATCTCCGCCCACGTAAATCGTTGTTTCTTGTTGTAATTCAGTTGTTATTTCAATAATCTATACGTATGAAGAACGAGTCTGCGAATTGTAAAACTTTACCGAAAATATATATATTACATTAATTACCTCGCGTATATTATGGTAGGCTATTAAAAGTTTTGCCCTCCCAAAGCCAAACTTTCGAGGTGCTCCCGCCAAAAACAATCGTATTTGGCGGGAAACGCTTTCCTCGGATCCCTAGAAATAGGTGAAAAATTCAGTGGATTCATTTTCAAATGCTGTGATAACCGGGTATATTATACGAGTTTCCTAAATCATATAATTTTATTTTAATAGTAGGTTTAAGTTTGTTATGATCACCTCCATAACGGCAACATAATATTTCTGATAGATAAGTAGAAATCCATTGACTGACGCATCGCAATACACCGAGTTGACAGTTGATATGTTATTCGTGAAATATGCCATCAACGTTTCCTCGGGTTTATCAAAACTATGTTCTCCAGCATAGCACACGCGAATTAAAAACACTTTCTGTAATTCAATTAAATACAATATTATTTAACTTTGTGCGAGTATCTGCAACTGCATAATGAGATACTTAATGAAATGATAATTATTTACCGCATTAACTGCTTTGAAGTTGTTTTCTATAACATTTAAAACCGTGTAAAATCCAGGATCCATTTTCCCGAATTCGAAATAAACATGACTTGTGATTTGTCATGGTAACGGTCTCTTGTTGCCTATTTGTTAAGCTGCTAATACACGTTGGGCCAAAAAAGTACCCTGCTTACACGTTGGGCCAGCGTGTTGGGCCAATATTTGGCCAATGCACTGGGCCAATTCTGCATTGGCCATTTGATCAAGATGGATGTGGAAACTATCACAGCCGGGCCAATTTATTTGTACAACACGTTTTACATAGTATATTACGTTAATGCGCACCAAAGAAGAGGGACCAAAAAATGGTGCAGATGGTGGATGCTGAGTATTCATCGGAACTGAACACGAGGCTTCAAGATCCTTTGATGTACGAGTATGCACGAAAAACCGACACTAATCGGTTGCAACGGCTAATATACCCTAAGTGGTCCTGTTTACGTTCGGCTAGCGCATTGGCCCAACATGTACTAGCAGCTTAATAATTGCTATTATCATTCTTTAAAATGTCGAAGAAGGGCTAAAAAATTAACCAATAATCACACCGTTTCCCCGCAGGGGGAGACGGAGACGATTGACCGTCACACAGCTCTATCTTGGCAGACACTTTGTTAGCTCCGTCCCAATGCCTCGAGGCGAATGAAGCATGACCTAGACGAGTGCGAGTGAGCATCGAGCAAGAAGCTCAAAATATTATCACAGTCACAATTGATTTCGTTTCCCCTTTTGACTGCAATTGTTTTGTTGTTGGGAACTGCAGTAAATTTTGGGATGACCCGACTCAAGCATTGATTATTTATTAACTTGATAATTTACTTAGATACGTACATGCGTAGGTTATAGTTACCTACATCAGTTCCAAAATTTAAAATGTTGCACTCGTACAAATACGTCAAATACAAACACGCCACGGTCTTCTTTGGTGAAACCAACATATACTTCAATGTAACATTTCAGACACCGTGTGCATCGTGTACTGTGTAGGGTTGAATGTGCAATAATGAAGAGTGCATTTCGTATTATCAGCAACCTTCTCTTCTCCGCATCCGTTCTCATCCAAGTTGCTAATAATTTTCTCGACTTTGTCAAAGCGCTGTATTTTGAGGTAATTATCATATTTGTACAACTTTTATGGCATTATTTTAAAATTATGTGCCTTATTAGACGCTGGGTATTATTTGCTAACAGGCAGGACCGGTCCTATGCAGGCACAATTGGAGCAGTCCGCTCCAGGCGCCGACTTGCCAAGGCGCCAAGGCAATGATAATATCTAACACCTAACACAGCGCCGTTTGGCTCAAGGCCGGCCCTGCTAACAGGTACCTGCCGTATATTATGAGGTTCTTTATATGCACTATTTAAAGGTGGGTATGTATTAAAACATTGCTTTGGAATATTATTTTATTGTAGTTTACATAGGACAACGGCATTACCTAAAATTAGAGGTGGTATTATCGGGTTTTTGATCGTAAAATTCATGGCGAACTGCGGGTGAAGGTGTGGGGGCCATGACTCTGTGAGACATTGTCAAAGCACCCATTTCCGCTTCAAATAAAGCATCATTGATGATTTTT
Source organism: Halesus radiatus (assembly GCA_022606495.2). Taxonomy (NCBI): domain Eukaryota; kingdom Metazoa; phylum Arthropoda; class Insecta; order Trichoptera; family Limnephilidae; genus Halesus; species Halesus radiatus. The sequence continues at coordinate 14,748 of JAHDVE020005264.1, read as the reverse complement.
TCGGCTAAGATGCGTTGCTCTTTGTTTAAATCTCGCAGTTTTGCTGCAACATTTTTGCCAAAAATTTCAAAACGATCGTCTTGATTTGCAGAGTGACTTTGAACGGACAACAAAACGTCCTTTGTTGGGGCTGTCTCGAAGATCCTTTTTGATGGTCTTGTAGAAGAGGTAGAAGTACGTTTAACAGAAGTAGTAGATGATGTAGAAGCAGTTGCAGTGGGACTGTCACAAGTGGTTGCGAGTGGATCCGTCTCTATTGAGTCAACCTGTAACATTTTTTTTAGAAAAATGAATAAGAAGTAAATAAAATTAATAATTGTGTACAAATCTGTTTAATATATTAAACACAATATTTTTGGCATTATTTCTTAATATACTGTGAATTTTGATGAGAGAAGTTTCGCTTCCGAAACATTTTGATATTTATATATTAAACAGTGGTTTACACAAAATGATATAAAGTCCTTAAAAGAGCTGAAAAAAAATAACTTAACCTAGTTGTCACTTTCAAAAGTATTCTGATTTGTCCTGTTACCTCGACAATATCGGTAGAATAAACTTAGCTGTCGATGTTTATTCATTGAAGTCTCAAGCATGAACGGCGATCAGATGAAATTCTTGAATTATTTGGTAAAAAATATAATAATGCTTACATAGATACTGTGTCGGACGTCTTGCCGCCTTTTGATTGATTAATAATATTGTGTTAAGTTTGTTAAATTGATTAATTTGTTTTATGTATTATAAGAATGAATTAATTGTATATATTACCGGCACTTGTACGGGGCCTGGACCAGCGGGAAATAAATATATTTGAATCTGCTCTCTCAACCGCCCTACCTCGCTCTACTTCTACCGACTTGCCTTCTTCTTCATTCTGACCAGCGCTGACCCTGGATCCCCCCCTTTCCCCCCCGAACTGCCACCGCTCATTGGACTCAGACCCTCGCATCAACAACGGCCAAGATCGTTCTAATTTGTGCAAAAGGACTGCACAAAAGTGTATATTGTGCAAAGGGATTTATACGAGCAAAGAAGTTTCTCACAAAAGGGAGTTTTGCGCAGATTAACAAGAGTCGTGTATGTCGGTATCGTTCCTCCTTGCAGAGGGAACGATAGGTTGTGTTTCCCTCCCCTCCAGCCCTCTCCGCAGATCGGAGTCAGCTGCCCACTACAGTTCGCCTGTGGGCCACACGTCTGACACAGATACATTATTGCAAACAGATTCTAATAATGGTTTTATTAAATCTATAGAAAAATTGAAAAAAAAACGAAATGGAAAAATTCATCGATAATCTTAAATCATCAAATTCTAAGGAAATAGATGGTATATCTAGCAATACATAAAAAAACAACAACAATATACTCTTACGTATTTTAATTCCTTTGTAACATATTTTAACCTATCTTTCAAAAGGGGATATTTTCCAGATCAATTCAAAATCTTCACTATAATTCCAATTCACAAATCTGGTGAAACAAGGATGAAAAGCATAAATTAGATAATTACAGACCTATCTCCACATTTATAAATCTCTCAAAAGTAATTGATAATTTTATTAAAACAAGAGGAATTGAATATCTACAAAAACACAAAATTTTATCACAAAAGCAGTATGGTTTCCGAAAAGAACTAAATACTGAAAATGTAGATGTAATATACGATTTGATAAAAAATATATACATACACCTCTATAGATAAAAAAATGTCTGGATTTAAGAAAAGGTTTTGATTCCGTAAATCACAATAAACTCAACTAGATTTCAAAAAGGAGACACTAAAGAATTCAAGAAGTTGTCGTAAAAAGTTCCTCGTTTACAGGATATGGGTAAATTGTTAATCTAAGGTGTTATGAAGCACTTCTTATTGAGAAAACATTCACATTTAGCCCCGTTATTATTTGCCATCAAATATTTGATGTTTAATATTTGTCTCGGCTGATGGCAATACCAAGAGGCGTGGCCATTGGTCAGAGGTATTAAGGGAGGGGGCTGAAACCGGGGACTCGAAACACGTCCCCTGGCTTTCGCTCGGTGTGGGTTTCGAACATAGAGTACCAATATACGAGTATATTACTCTAAGGATCCTTATGATGATTGCAAAGTTCTTCCCAAACACAATTGCAATCGGAATAGAGTCTCGGATCTATTGACTTATTTCCGATTGCAATTGTGTTCGGGAAGAACTTTGCAATCATCATAAGGGTAGCAGCCAATAATATGGGATTTAAAATGGAGGATAATATTAACAAGTCTTGAACTTGAAGTATGATATTGGTGTAGATGGCGTAAATTGAACTGGTCTCATTAGCTAAGTTGGTTAAGCGGTTGCCCCGGATAGGCAGAGGTCCTGGGTTCGAGTCTCAGATGCGACTGAAATCTTTTGATTTTCTGTTTTTTCGGATTCGTGTTTCATTTGGGATGTGTTAATATTATCTTCTTCAATGATTAAATATTACAATGAGATTTACAAACTTTAATAAGTTATAAAAAAAAACTAAAAAAAAATTGGACAGTAAATATCTCCTGAGATTGCTAGCGGAGGTTGATGGAATTATAGTAAAGACTGGATCGAACTGATCCGTTACTTAACAAAGGATTTATGCTATGCTCTCACGGTTCTATTTTAGTTGATCAAGTTTTATTGTTACGACAAAAAATCAACAAGAAATTGAAAAGGAATAATCTCACGTTTCAGATCGAACCGATATTGTTAATCAAGATGGCGTCAAATGAAGTTGTTAGTGCGTGCGTTTCTAGAATTTCTGATATTTTGCGAGACCAACCTGAGAATATGTTGTTAAAAAAGCACAGAAAACGCCGTATTTGGGTTAGAAAATGGATTAAGAAGTAATAAATTAGGAGCATCTAAAACCGTTTTGAGAGAGATGGCAGATATAGAAATCATTCATGATTGTTGGAAAAACAATTTGTTGAATTATTATCTAAAGTCAAAATAAAATCCAGAGCAGGATACAGTTATGCGAGCAGCAATCCCGGCAAAATTAAAATTGCAAATAACTTTGAGATACTTGACAAAGGGGGATGTATTTTCAAGTCTGGCTTATATGTACAGAGTGCGAAAAATACTATTTCAATGTTCATAAAAGAAGTGTTTAAAAGTTGTTTTTGTCAGAATCACATTTTAAAAGTGGATACTCCAATTGAAAAACATTTTCATTGTGGGTATTTTCAATACTATGTAATATTTCTAATTTTAAAAAAATGGGTAATGCATAACTTATTTTTTAAATTATTTACTTATACCTACTTATAGATTCACTTATACCATCAATTCAAGATGACCTCTGAAATGATGCATTTAGACATAAGATTCGATTTCAGTTTCTCCCATACAACTCCCTTCAACCTACCATATATTATGCTGATTTTGAACTTAATCGGAGCAGAACTGTACAAGTTCAAGATGACCGCCGAAATTTTGCATTTTGACTTTGGGTCCAAGTTCAGCTCCCCTTTAACCTCCCCTAACCTGGGTTTGAAATAAATCGGTGAAAATTCTAGAAATTCAAGATGGCCGCCGAAATTGTGCATTTTGACAAAATATTCTAATACAACATTCGTAAAACATACATACCCACATACATAGATAGATAGATATATACATAGACACATACATATATTCTTATACCTCCGAATTTATATATTAGATTCGTGAAACATACATACATTTCCAAATTTATATATTACATTTGTGAAACATACGTACATAGATATGTACATACACTCAAATTTACTTATTAGATTCGTGAAACATACATTCAAATTTATATATTAAATAATAAATGATAAACTATTATTATTAAATAATATTAGTGGTAATGATATAAAAATCAGAAATTTTGGGAAATTGGCAGGTTTAAGAAGATGCCGTAGCTCAGTGAATAAAAGCAGTCACTAGGAATGTGGAAGGTTCCGGGCTCGAGTCTCGGCGGCGCCATGTATCTTGAGAGATTGATTAAAAATAATTATTATTTATAAATATTTGATGTATAAATGCAGCAGTACTTACCAAATTTGATGTGCTATTCCTTGCAAACGCTACCGTTCGTAGGAATGTATCGGCTCTTCTAAACCACAGAAGCTTGGGTTCATAAATGTCGGCAGTACTGGCTCCACTCTTTTTTGATTTCATTAATAATCCTAATTCCTTCTTGTACATGGTTCTGATTGTTTTTATTTTATTTTTTACATCCGCTTGAGTCAAATCAGCAACACCCATTTCAAAAATAATATCATCAATCGCTGTGTCACGTGCATTTTTATTCTTATAAATATCTTGTTTTTGATCCCAAAGACAAGAATGGCTTTGATACAAATCTAAAAATCTTAACGTAACGTCGCTAGACCACTTCAGACCTTTTTTAGTTGAATATGCCATTATATTATTATTAGTGTGATGCACAATCACTTTGCAATCGGCAGTATCGAACTAAAAATCGTAAGCGAGTTGAAACTAGTGTTCACTGTTGACAGTCACACGTGTCGAATCGGTGTCAACATGAAGGATGACTCATACTTCAAGCGATTAGTTGAAAGCTTGTCAACTTCATTCGATTTGACTCAAAAGTTGGTCAACTTGTTCACAAAATGTTGTATCAATATGCTTTCAAGTGTCTTTCAACTTAACTCGCTTCCACTAAAACTGAATTGTCTGTACGAGGAATTACGGGCACCTAAAGAGCAACTGAAATTTCGAACCATAGAGCTAGAAGGAATCAAATACCATAAACATAGATAATACGCTCAACTTCTAACATCAAATGTCAGAAAGCACCTACACTAGCACCTCTAGTGGCCCTGGATGTACAAATTGGTTTTTTCATACAATTTAATAGATTTTCTGTGAAATACATTCTGAATTTGTAACATGTTGCCATCTTAATGTATGGACATTTTTTTACAGTAACTCCACACAGGAGGCCCTGAGGGAAATATTTTTTTTCAAGGCCAATGTCATATTTGGGGATGCTATGCGGAGGGTTTTTTTTAGAGGATATGAAGGAGTGAACCTGGGTCTTGGAGAGACCTACGTTGTAGGTTGGAGGAAACACATGCCACAAATCATTCCATAGTCGTGCTGTTGAACACAAGAACGAGTCATAGAAGCGACACGTTCTCGTGTGGCAAATGTCAACTATATACAAATTTTGAGCGCGTTTGGCTTGTTTCCTGACTGTGCACCGATGCCGAAGGGATCAATGACGCTAGTTCCTCAGAGCATCTTCCATTTAAATACCGGTAGAACAAGGACACCATTCCCACCTGACGTCTGTGCTCTAAAGATGCAATCCGTTTGTTAAGATCGGCGAATCCATCAAACGGACCACCCATCTCTGCGCAGAGCCAAGGGTTTTTCCAGATATTTTGGGGCTACCGACCAGAGGTGGTTGCCAAATTCTACAGTGGGGCGCAATTTCGATTTGTTTAGAGTCAGCCTGTGACGGATATACGAGTATATGGGGGGCGCGCACCCCCCCTTGCGGAAGAATAGGCGCAGAGAATTCATCATTTAAGGAAGAGAACCACAATAAGGAACTCCAGTTCATTTTTTTAAATTTTTTTATTAATGTCGACATCCTAACTTAATTTTCAAGTTATTTAATTATTTTTTTTATATCGTTATGGTTAAAATAATTGTTAAAGTTTCAATTTTTTAAAGCCCACCAAAACGCACGAAATCTATGGCTTGTTGGGTGTGACGTCACACGAACTTTCGGATTAGCGGTTCAATAGGCAGTAATCGATATTGTATGGATAGCATCCAAAACTTCGGGAACTTTACACTCAAATTTAACTGCTTTTAATTAAAGGAATCATTGTAGAATATCAGCGTCTCGTTACTATTGTAGGTGCATTGTACCAAAGTGCAAAAATACATTCATATCCGCAACTAATTAACAATTTATCAGCGTTCAAAGAAAGTCTTTTAAGTCCTTTAATGCTTTAAATTATTATACCAGACGTGACTATCAAAGTTTGTAATACCCTCCGTTTGCATAACATCAACCAGTACATAACTCAGTAGGTGGTACGACTAGATACGAAATCAACTACTGAGTTCGTGCAGCTTCGAACGAGAGACGACTAGATACGTTTCTCGATCGAGCTAGCATATAGTAATGGTCAGGCTCACACAGACGACCTGACCACAAGCGAGAGAGAGAGAGAGAGGCGACTAGATACGCATCTCTGTCTTGTTTGTTATGTCTGCACAAATAATTAATTGTGCAACGCCCGACTTTAATTTTAACCTGATAGAAGCGACTAGATACGCATCCCTGTCTTGTTATGTTTGCACAAAATGAGGATTTGTGCAAACGCCCCATTTCAGTACATATTGGCTTTCGACAAGCGTAGTTCCGGGGGTTTTCGAAGAAGTGATGATGAGAGTGCACGTTATCGTTTTCTTTTTCCTACGCCTCTGAACCTCGTTTTCGTGCCGAGACGCTACTGGGTGCTAACGGGACATTTCTCTGACCCCCGCCACCCCTACGGTCGCTCCCAGCGACGGTCCCGAAAACAGAGCGGGCTCTCATTGGTCGAGCTCCTCTGATCAACAAAAAACTTATCAAAATTATTGTTCTACCAAAATTGTCTGTCTTTGTAAGCGATTCCTGCGGCTGCGGTGACTGATCTAAATAAACGATCTTTTCTGATCTGTTCATTAGTACCCGCGGAATCGAGTAAACTTACTCAATTTATGTATGTACAATGCATTTTTTTGTAATTTGACGGCAAAGTATCACCTGTCCTACTTTGACCCCCATGACATACTTTGTAATAATTTTGGCTTCTTTAATAAAAAATAGGTGAAGATTGCAATAGGCTCAATCCAAGCAGAAGGTCGTGGTTCACATCCTAATTTTTTGATCAAGTCGATCCAAGATTGGCAGAGTCTACGGCAGCTCGCGAAATATTCACCAGTTCAAACTGCCCGATTCGCCGCACGGTATCGCACCGAAGTACTTGAACGACGAGTACATTTCTAAAATTCAGAGTATTCTCACGGATTCAACACGCCTTCTACCTACTTCGCCTGCATCTTCACCCGGCCTGAAAACCAACCGTGACTTTCTCTTCGCCCTCACCACCTCCTTGCAAGAAATCGTTTGCCTTTTTCAAGGCATTTCCCCCTTCCTTCCTACCCTGCTCTGAAGCGTCGAAGTGGCCAGCCTGATCTTCTTCTTCTAAAAACGTGCGGCAAGAGTTTACAGATCTTGTCCCGTACAATTATGTTTGAAAGGCAAATCAGAATCAGTGGTGTTAGCTTACATCAGTGTTCTACCCATGCGTTAAAACTGACGCATGCGCATCTGTGAATCTGTGAGCCGCTGACAGCAGTAGATAGGTATTAACATAAATAGGTTGAATAAATTAAATAGTTTTGAACTTTAATGGCTTGAAATAAAAATAAATATATTATGCACTGTAAGAAATAATAGGTTTTGGGTATCATTAGAAATCCTTCACTTCCAGAATAACTGAAGAAATAATCACCAAAGTGCCAATGACGTTGTTGTTTTGTGCAAGCGGTATAGATTAAGTAGACAAATTCGTTAAAATTGTTATGAATTTTCAAGCAAAAACCCTCAAGTAGTCGCACTAAACAAACATAAGTATTTTACGAGCAAAATGAACACTGCAAACATCGAAATTATAAGCCATAGATTATAAAAAGCTGAAAAAAACCTTATCTAGTTATAAGTTGGGCTCGAAAACTGCATGTGTTACGTCAGAAGCAGTGGTACCAACAGAACACGGTGTTTTGATGGTACGGTTTTTAATTCACTTTTAAATAACGATTTATAAAATCTACGTATTTATATACAATGAAAGTTATATATTCAGAATCGGCATTTGCTGATCTATACGAATATATATTTTTAATGCCATTATATTTTTCACTGGAGTTCCTTATTGTAACTTTTTATATCATAAGATGGCATTGTCTTGTATATGTGTATAAAAAGTTTTAATAAAACTTTGCATGTGACTTGATTATTTTTTTTATTACGATAAAAGTAAAGGTAGCTCAAGATACTTTGGCGCCCCCCTTGAGTTTTTTTTTTGTATCCGCCACTGGGTTCAGCAGTTGTATACTATTAAAATGTCAGAAGCTGGGCGTATTATATATTTTTAAGTATTTGATATAATATATCTATGCATTTGACAAGCTTATCTATGAAGTATGGAGTATGGACCGATCGGGCCCGGTATAAATTGATACTCGATGTCATCGTTGACTGCCGAATGATGCAATAAAATTGTCATTCTCGTTTATATTGACGAATAACCATTATTGCTTATTAAAGACTTTTATCGTGTCGATGTTGACGCCCATGCTAAGGCCCCAGATCGTTACTCTCCGTCAGAATGTTTTGATCATGAAAATGTCTAAGATGGGACTGAAGCGATCAATTTCAATAAAATGTCTTCAAGTGATTGACGGTTTAAATTGAAGTTTGATTGACGGAACTTCAATTCGAAGCTTCAATATTATCGCCCAGTTGCTCTGTGAACGTATGCAGACGCAGGACTTACCTCAAAACTTTCAGTTTCTGCTATCTCCACTTGATCTTTTACGAAAAGAAGATTATAGTACCATAACTTAGGTTCTGGGATGTCATCATTGGACGCACCCGATCGCTTTTGTTGGTCTATCTTTTGGCACTCCTTATTAAAATTTGTACGTAAAATATTAATTTTCTTTTTCAATACGTCCTCACTGTAATCAGGTTTGTACGGTACAAGATCTGTAAACTCTTGCGCACGTTTTAGAAGAAGAAGATCAGGCTGGCCACTTCGACGCTTCAGAGCAGGGTAGGAAGGAAGGGAGAAATGCCTTGAAAAAGGCAAACGATTTCTTGCAAGGAGGTGGTGAGGGTGAAGAGAAAGTCACGGTCGGTTTTCAGGCCGGGTGAAGATGCAGGCGAAGTAGGTAGAAGGCGTGTTGAATCCGTGAGAATACTCTGGATTTTAGAAATGCACTCGTCGTTCAAGTACTTCGGTGCGATACCGTGCGGCGAATCGGGCAGTTTGAACTCGTGAATATTTCGCGAGCTGCCGTAGACTCTGTCAACCTTGGATCGACTTGATCAAAAATTAGGATGTCAATCACGACCTTCTGCTTGAATTGAGCCTATTGCAATCTTCACCTATTTTTTATTAAAGCAACCAAAATTATTACAAAGTATGTCATGGGGGTCAAAGTAGGACAGGTAATACTTTGCCGTCAGATTACAAAAAAATGCATTGTACAAACATAAAATAAGTAAGTTTACTCGATGACGCGGGCGCTAATGAACAGATCAGAAAAGATTGTTTATTTAGATCAGTCACCGCGGCCGCAGGAATCGCTCACAAAGACAGACAATTTTGGTAGAACAATAATTTTGAAAGGTTTTTTGTGGATCAGAGGGGCTCGACCAATGAGAGCCCGCTCTGTTTCGGGAGCGACCGTAGGGGTGGCGGGGGTCGGAGAAATGTCCCGTTAGCACCCAGTAGCGTCTCGGGACGAAAACGAGGTTCAGGGGCGTAGGAAAAAGAAAACGATGACGTGCACTGTCATCATCACCTCTTCGAAAACCCCGGAACTACGCTTGTCGAAAGCCAATATGTACTGAAATGGGGCGTTTGCACAAATCCTCTTTTGTGCAAACATAACAAGATAGGGATGCGTATCTAGTCGCTGCTATCAGGTTAAAATTAAAGTCGGGCGTTGCACAATTAATTATTTGTGCAGACAAACAAACAAGACAGAGACGCGTATCTAGTCGCTTCTCTCTCTCTCGTTTGTGGTCAGGTCGTCTGTTATGAGCCTGACAGTACTACATGCCAGCTTGATCGAGAACGTATCGAGTCGTCTCTCGTTCGAAACTGCACGAACTCAGTAGTTGATTTCGTATCTAGTCGTACCACCTACTGAGTTATGTACTAGTTGATGTTATGCAAATGGAGGGTATTACAAACTTTGATAGTCACGTCTGGTATATTCTCCCCTCGGTGCAGTAACGTCTGTGCCTAGCTGTGAAGACGTGTACTCCGGCGGTGACCTCGCCGGCCACTCCCTCTGGGCCGTCGGAGGGCGGTCCTCATCGGCACCCTTGGGCTGGCGTGGGTCGGTGCGGGCGTCAAAGCTGGTACTGGTGGTGCAGCGGATGCGGGTGTCGCAGCGGATGCGGGTGTTGCAGCGGATGCGGGTGTCGCAGCGGATGCGGGTGTTGCAGCGGATGCGGGTGTCGCAGCGGATGCGGGTGTTGCAGCGGATGCGGGTGTTGAAGCTGATGCGGGTGTTGAAGCTGATGCGGGTGATGAAGCTGGTGCGAGCGTCGGTGCCGGGAGTATGACCGCGACTTTGACCGCTGGGCGCACGTAGATGCCGGTGGCTGTTTGTATGTGGACAATTCTTACTTGTCCGTCAGCGGCGGGCTTAGCTTCGATTACACGTCCGCGTGGCCAGCTGTTTCGGGGTAGAGCGGGGTCCATGATGACCACCAAGTCGTGCTCTTTGATGGGGTCGGCCCGGTGGTGCCATTTCTGCCGGGCGGCCATGGTGGGGAGGTATTCACGAAGCCACCGCCTCCAGAACATGTCTGCCCGCTGTTGGCTTATGCGCCACTGGCGGCGGAGGCATACCTCCTCCTCCTTTTTGTCATATAGTGACAGGTGAGGGCGTTTTCCCGCTGACCCCATTAGAAAGTGGTTGGGGGTCAAGGGCTCCTCGTCTCTCGGATCAACCGAGACGTGGGTCAGGGGCCGGTTGTTGACCACGAACTCGGCTTCTGCAAGCGCCGTAAGTGTCTCCTCTCTCGGGGCTCTTTCTTTCAGTGTAGCTCCTAGGGCTCGCTTCACTGAACGTACTAGCCTTTTCCAGGCTCCCCCCCCATGGGGACTCAGAGGTGGGGTAAAGCGCCACTCGATACCCTGTATGGCTAGGGTATCCTGCATCCTTGCGTCCTGGCTGAGCGACTCCACGGCATCTCGGATTTCATTGTTTGCTCCATGAAAGTTGGTACCGTTGTCGGAGTACATCACTGCTGGTTGTCCTCGGCGGGCCGCCATCCGTTGCAGGGCCATGATGGCCGAGTCAGCACTCAGCGACGCAGCCAGTTCTAGGTGTATGGCGCGAGTGGAGAGGCACGTAAATATGGCCCCGTAGCGCTTTTCTCGGCGTCTGCCAATCGTGACCTCCATAGGGCCGAAGTAGTCCAGTCCGCAGTGTGTGTGAACGGGCGGACATGGTGCGTCAGGCGAGCTTCTGGGAGCGCTCCCATAATGGGTGGGACGGGCTTGCTCTTCCGCATTCGGCACGTTGGGCAGTCGTGGGCGATCTTACTGCTAGTGGTACGTAGCCGCAGTACGAAGAAGCTGCCCCGTACCTCTGCGATGGTCTTCTCGGTGCTCGGGTGGTCCGCCTTCTGGTGGTAGTGTCGGATCAGCAGCCGAGTATAGGGGTCATCGCCATCCAGGATGATCGGAGTCTTGGCTACGCTCGTGGCTCCGGTTACTGCTTGCAAACGGGAGGGCATCCGCATGACTCCGTCTGGGCCGAGGAAAGGCGTCAGGCTGTTTAGGCGGCTAGCGGCGGGCAGCGCCTGGCCGTGCTGTATGTTGTGAAGATCGGGGGTGAAGGCATTCTCTTGGGACCTGATCACCCATCTGCGTTCAGCCTCCTTGAGCTCCTCGGCTCGTAGCGGGCCTTCGGCAGGTCGGCCCGACCCCATCCGGCCACGCCTTATGAAGCGCAGTATCCATGCTGTGGCGCGGATGAGGCGGTACCATGAGGAGAACCTCTCGATAGCGGGTAGGGCCTCCCCGGCCGTGGATATGAGGCCGACATATTGGGGCCTAGTCTCCAGGATCGAGTCATCGGGCTTCGTGGTGAGGGGGCGCTCTTCGGGCCAGTCCTCGTCGGGTTTCGTGATGAAAGCAGGTCCGCAGAACCATTCTCCTTGCAGGGACAGGTCGGGTAGTGCCAAGTCTCGGGTGCCGATGTCAGCGGGGTTTTGTTTGGTTGGAACCCACCTCCAGTCAGCTATGTTGGTGAGTTCGTCGATCTCGCCCAACCGATTCGCCACAAAGGCGGAGTATGTCCGTGGGTCGGTGCGTAGCCAACACAGCACTGTGGTCGAGTCGGTCCAGAAGACGGTTCTGCATATTCGTGCCTGACTTTCAGATTTAATAGTCTTGGCCAGTCTAGCCGCCATGAGCGCGGCCTGCAGCTCGAGGCGGGGAATTGATAGCGGTTTGAGTGGCGCCACCTTGCACTTGCTTGCGATGAAGGTGGCTCGCGGCGCGCCTTGCACTTCCTCAACGAAGTAGGCGACGGCGCAGCAGGCTTGTTCGGACGCGTCACTGAAGAGGTGCAGTGTAACGTTGCTCAGCTTGTATCGGAGTGACCGTCTCGGGATGGACACGCTGCTTTCCCTCAGCAAACTCATCCAGTCCCTCCATCGCTCGGCATGCTCAGGGGCGATGGGGTCATCCCAGCTGATGCTCGAGCGCCACACGGCTTGTAGTAAAATCTTCGACCGTATAGTGAGGCAGGCGACGAAACCCACCGGGTCAAAGATTTTCATGATGATGGATAGGAGCTGCCTCTTCGTAGGCCGTGTGGCTTCTTGGGGGCTGACCGCGTCGAGAAAGGTGTAAAGAAATCGGTCCGTCGACGGGTCCCAGATCAGTCCCAGTACGCGCTCCGTCCCCGTGGTTCCGCTGTTGATCTGCACTGCGGCGGTTGCTCGTTCACCGGGGAGAATCCGTGCTATAGCGGCCGGGCTGTTGGAGGCCCAGTTGGTCAGGTTGAACCCTCCCTTCGCAAGGAGGGTCTTCACGCTCTGGACCAGTGCGGCAGCCTCGTGTACGTTATCCACGGCGTCCAAATAGTCGTCCATATAGAATTTGGAACGAACGGCTGCTGCGGCGGCGGGGTGCTCGGTTTCGTAGTGCCCGGCCACTCTGTCTCACACGTACTGGGCACTGCTGGGGGAACATGTCGCCCCGAACATCATAGATGTCAACTGGTACGTCTCTGGGTCCCGTGTGCCAGGCGACCTCCAAAGGTACAGCTGGGAGGGCTGGTCCTCTCTCCTGATGTGGATGCGCAGGAACATCTCTTGTATATCTGCAGCGATGGCCACATTTCCCTCTCGGAAGCGAAGGAGGTTCCCCAGGAGTGAGGACAGCAAGTCAGGGGCGGTCATCAGCTGGTCATTCAGAGACGTCCCTCGGCATCGGCTGGCGGCATCAAAGACGATTCTGATTTTCCCCGGCTTGTTGGGATTTGTCACCGCGAAGTGAGGAAGGTACCACTTTCGCGGGGCAGGTTATGATGCCTCGTGGGTTGAAAGCTTCCTGGCGTAGCCTTTGGCGACAAGTTGTGACATCTTGTCGGCGTACGCGGCCGCCAGGGTGGGGTCCGCCGCCAGCTTCTTGTCGAGAGATTGTAGCCGCTTCAGTGCGCACTGCCGGTTGTCGGGTAGCACGATTGTCGGGTCTTTCCACAGGAGTCCGGTTTCCCACCTCCCGGTAGCGAGGGGGCGGGTGGTCTCTCCCATCATCGCTAGTGCCCTTGCGTCTTGAGCATTGACCCGAGCTGCTGATGTAACGCCGAGGGAGTCGATGGCGAAGTTTGTCCTCACCAACTCCCTCAAGCGGGCGTCCGCGGCGGTCTCTGCTTGCAGGGCCAGAGTAGTGGCTGGGTCGTCAGCGCCAGGGGTTGTTCCCCCGTGAGCGATCCACCCTAAAGCGGTCCGCGACACTATTCGCGTAGTGTTGTCCTCACGGACCTCTCTTGATACAATCAGGTGGGCGTTGTCTTGCCCGATCAAGAGCTTCGGGGTGATGCGTCGTCCTGGCACTTGCTGCTCCGGCAGGTTCAGCTCGGCTATGGTGCTCGCGGTGATGGAGAAGGTCGTGTTCAACCCGGCGCCTCTGATGGTCAGCTTCACGCGCCGGGAGCGGGCGTCGGAGGTGCACATGCCCTTTGCTCCGTGAAGCCGTACGGCACGGACCGGACCGCTTGCACCGGTCAACATCGCGATCTCGGCGTCGACAAGGGTCACGGTAGAGCCCTCATCTAACAGCGCGAACACTGACACTTCACTCCCTGCGGGCCCGCGAAGCACAACCGGCACAATTTTCAGCAGTACGCTATCGTCTGTATTTCGGCGTCATAAGTTTACTTCGCCCACAACCGGCTCCGTTTTTCGCACTTCATGGAGCAACCGATGGTGGGGATGCCGGCACTCACCCACCCCGCACCACACTTTCACTTTACACTCCCTCGAGTGGTGTCGACCGAGGCACTTTCGGCACAGGTTGCTTGCGCGCACGGTCTCCCAGCGGAGGGCGACAGATTTCCCGGCGAATACCGCACAATCCCGAATGGCGTGGACCTTATTGCACTGCGCACAATTGTCACTTCGCACTGTCGCCCTTTTCCCGGCTGAAGACCGGTGGGCAGAGTCGGTCGCGGCACGCTTCCTGGGTCCGGGCGTAGCCGCGCTCGTCGGGGGCGCGGCCGCCGCGTTCACTAATACTTGTTCGCGGCGCCCTCGATTCGGTCGAACCGGGTCGAGCATGCCGCTAATCGGGATCACTTTCGCGACGCTTCGCAGGAATATTGAGAGCTGCAGTAGTGTGGCCGGGGTGGATTGGCCTAGCTGGCGCAACTCGAGCAGCCAAGACATCCTCAGGGTGCAGGGCATCTTGGCGGTGACGTCG